>CM025851.1:5970544-6185566 GCA_003952965.2 Morella rubra | reverse complement strand
GTTTTTTTTTATCTTTCTCCCTCCGGCAAGCAACCTATCTAATTCGATCCTGGCCTGTTCGTTTCTGAAAGCGAAAGTTTCCTCAATCTTCCTTTATGGCTCCATATATGGGCATTGGGCAGGATCATTTTGAACGTTTGCTCTCTTTAAGGATGGTATAGCGTGTCTCACTTTGCCCACGATAGTATTTTCCTTATAAAAATCCAAGACAAAAAAAATCACGAAAGAAGAAAACAGAGAAAGAATCTGCAAATTTTGGTAGCTTATAAATTTAGATGCTGCATTTTGTGTGTGTCAAATACGACGGCTCAGTGCTTTATGTTTCTGCACCTTGAATACAAGGTTTTATATATAAAACTACAATGCCGTCTAATTTTTGTTACGACCCCTCTAGTTTGACCCCTGCAGCATGGTCGTGCTACTCTTTCAGCTTTGAGTTGAAGTGAAAAAACGGCAAGTAGTTTCGGTAAAATTGCGGCATTTAGTCGTTGGATTTTTTTCTTATTATCTGTGAGCCGTCTACCTAATTATCGGGCTTCAGAGGCCAAATTGTCTGAGTCCAAGTTCGCCGCACGAATGCGATAATGGACGAATGGGCGAAATTTTTTTTTTTTTTTTTTTTTTTTTTTATCTTTACGTAATCGTTCAAGAAATCGAAAGGAGAACGATTAATCGGTCCATAGTTGACGACTACGTCTAATAAAATAGAGAAACCCTGGTTTTATTCACCCTTGTTGGTAATTTTTAATCAGTTTTTAGGTGTTAGACTATATATGTTTGAAATTACTTATTTAAGGACTTTTAATACTCCTGAGCGGTAGAAAGTTGAGATTTGAATCATCCAGAATTTCGGCACCGGAATTGAATTCTGATTAAACACATAATATATGAATCTTATTATATTTAACGATGTCTGTGTAAAATTTTAAACTGTGCAAATCTTATAACATTTAATGTTTATTATATTTATTTCATTCAAAATTATACAATAAAGGGAAAGAATTATAGAAACTTTGATTTAGAAATTCATCTATTTTTTTTAAATACTCAGACTTGATGGTTCAAAGCAGCTTCAAATATAAATTAAAAATTTAAATGTATTCATTTAAGCATAAAATGTGATCCAATGTTTGAATATGGCATATAAGATGTCGTTTTAATTTAAAATATTTTGGGAAAAACCTTTTAAGAGTGTTGAAAAGGGAGGTAGAGAATCCCATAATAATCAAAAGGTGAATATTTTACTTCCAGTTGTTAAAAATAACCAAACACGACTGCTAAGATTAATGACATCTAAATCATAATTTATGCTTTAACATCACTGCAAAAAAGTAGATATTAAAAAATAATGATAAAAAATAATGATTTGTTTATGAATTTCATGATGTGGGAGAATATTTTAGTTTTTTTTTTTGGTCTGCTAATGTCATCAGAATGAAGGAAATTAATACGGAATAATCTTAAACCAAAAGAACGTCTAATTCTTTTGAGTTTTGTAGATTTAATGTGAGAACGACCATTAAATCATTCATGCAATATGCTTATATAGATATTTGTTGATTGAACACATTGTTAAATAGAAAAATTAAAAATAAAATAATAAAAGAATCTACAAATATGTTATAAACTAGTAATTAGATTATTTTAATTTTGCTGTATGCTACAAATAAATCCGCGACAAGTGGGAATTTGGGATTATTTTTTCCAAAGTTCAATCGTGGTAATCACTAATTAAGGATAAAAACAAAGGACATTTAACGTAATTACCGAGGAAGATGTTCCCAGTTACGCGCCTAAATTGCACCTGAATTTTACCGCCAAAAATATGTACCCAACAAAATCAACCTGTTGGATATTTCGTAATTAGCCTTAAAAAGTGTTTCCGAATGTTATCTCGCAGTCTCCCGCTGCACTGGCGCGTCGGGATGACGCCCTGTTAAAGACGCATATAGATTTCGGACCGAAAAAGTAGGAACCGGCTGTTTCGGGATTGAGTTAAGAATCTTTGTGCTTTCGAAAGCGCTTTGAAAATATCGTATTTTCATATAAGCAGCCAAACAGAACTTTAACCGTATTAGTTAATAAATAATCAAGAGACTTTTAAAAGGAATATATTCCAAAAGATGAAGGGAAAAAAAAGATAGAAAGAGAAACTGAGTTCATTGGGTGAAACCCCGCGTCATTTGGTCCAAAATGGTAAAAAAAAAAACTGTGAGAGAGGCCAAATTGTGGGTCCCAAAGCACTTTCAAGGTGGGTTCCACTCCACCTTTCAGACTACCCATTCTTCTGTGTTTAAAAGCAGCCAGAAAGCACCTACATTTTGCAAAGTTGCAGAATTGTTAATCGCAGCACAAAGCAAAACTTAGCTGTGTTTACTTACCCAAAAAAAAAAACTTAGCTGTGTGTGAAACTCTTTTATTTTTTTGGGGCAGTGGCAGTGTGAAACTTCTGCATTTCATTCTCTCACTCTCTCTCTCAGTTTCCCTCAGAGTGAAGGAAAAGAGCAGGAAAGAAAGAAGCAAGAAGACATAAGCCAGTTGGTTTGGCTTCCTTGTCTTTCTCTCTCTTATTCTAATGAAAGAAGGTGAGAATAAAGTGCTGAGAGAAAGGAAGAAAGCATAACAAAAAGGCCATTGCTTTGTGACGCTCAACAAAGAGGGTTGCTTATTCATGGTCACCATGGCCGGGAAGCTTGTAATGTGGGATGTGGCAGTGTTAGTTTTATTTGGTTTATTGGTTAGTTCTGCGAAAGCCTCTGTTTCTTATGACTCTAAGGCTATAATCATTAATGGGCAGAGAAGGATTCTCATTTCTGGATCCATTCACTACCCGAGAAGCTCCTCTGAGGTACTGCTCCAAATGTGCTTACTATTTCCTGATTTTTTGTCAGTTTTTCTTGTCTCTAGTTGCTTTTCTTCAACTAGGCACCTCTAGTATTTCCATCCCTTTTAGGCTTTTAATTGTCTTTTAGAATTTATTTTCCTTTCCTTTGTTTTATAGTTTGTCTTTTTGGGTTGTGGCAGATGTGGCCAGATCTTATTCAGAAGGCGAAGGAAGGAGGTTTGGATGTGATTCAGACTTATGTTTTTTGGAATGGGCATGAGCCTTCACCTGGCAAAGTAATGGCATCATTTTTTCTTGCGTACAATTATGTTATCTCCGCGAAATTCTATGTTTTAATGGTTTTTACTGATAGTTCTCATTTGTTTTAGTATTACTTTGAGGGGAACTATGATCTGGTTAAATTTATCAAGCTGGTGAAGCAAGCTGGCCTTTATGTTCATCTCCGGATTGGTCCTTACGTTTGTGCGGAGTGGAACTTTGGGTAGTATGAAATACCTGATTTCTGAGCGTTGAAGTATATCTCATGTACTTTTAGCTCGGAAAATTAACCAGAAAGTTTCTTCCCCCCCGTCCTCCCTTCATTTTCAGGGGGTTTCCTGTTTGGCTGAAGTACATTCCTGGTATCAATTTCAGAACGGACAACGAGCCTTTCAAGGTTAGAAACTTCTGATTTTTACAGCTGAAGTTTCCTTAATGGATATCATTTTGTTTCTGTTTTCATAGATGTTATTGATTTCCTTTGCTAAATCTAATCTTTCATTTTTGATAATGAAGCGTCAAATGCAAAAATTCACAAATAAGATTGTCGACATGATGAAATTTGAAAGGTTGTTCGAGTCTCAAGGTGGTCCAATAATTCTATCCCAGGTAGGCATAGTACTGTATTCTAGTCTTTCCCTTAACCTGATGGGCTTCTGAATTTGAGGGATAATTTCCTAACTTGCATTATTCGATATTATAAGCTGAACTGAGGTCAGCCTCTTTCTCTGCTAATGTTTGTCGCAGATTGAAAATGAATATGGACCCGTGGAGTATGAAATTGGGTCCCCCGGTCAAGCTTACACCAGATGGGCAGCACAAATGGCTGTGGGGCTTGGCACCGGTGTCCCGTGGGTCATGTGCAAGCAAGATGATGCCCCTGATCCTATTGTAAGTGTGGCCAAGCTTACTTTCGTCTTAGTATAAGCTTTCTTACCTTTTCTTAGCATGTTCACTAAATTCTCTGTTGATGTTTACATGATATGTTTCATCATCATTAGCGGGGTTGCTACTTGAGAGTTTGTTGTGCCCGTGTTGAACATGGACGAAATGAATAATTACTCATCATTGCACATGCCTAAACTTTGTTGTTTCTGTGTGTTGTCTGATGTTTCTTTATTTAATTCCCTTTGGCATCTGAGTTTTTCATATTAATAACAGATTGGTGGGTATGTTTTCTAATTGGTTATTCATATACACACGCTCTTTTCAGCAGCATAGCTAGTGGTGCTTTTCAAGCTTGGAAAAGCTAAATATGTGTCACTGCTTTGTGTTCTTCTGGTTGACTCATTCTTTCATTATGTGTTTCTTCTGGTCTTTCTAATTTCTATTATCTATTGAACAGATCAATACTTGCAATGGTTTCTACTGCGACTACTTCTCTCCTAACAAGGCTTATAAACCCAAGATGTGGACAGAAGCCTGGACTGGCTGGTAAAGATGCATTCGTATAGCTAGATCGGGGCATTGTATTGTTTCTGTATTGAACATCTCAATTCTTGCTCGGTCATGACCAAGAAGTATGGGCTATAAAAATGCAATAGCCTGCCCACTTATCCTTTCTTTTATCTGTCAGGTTTACTGAGTTTGGAGGCCCTGTTCCTCATCGACCGGCTGAAGACGTGGCATTTTCAGTTGCAAGGTTTATACAGAAGGGGGGATCATTCATTAATTATTATATGGTAACTTCATTCTTTTTATGGAGTGGTACCAATATCCTGAATAATTCAACTGAGCTTTGTTTGTTTGTTTTACATTCGCAGTATCATGGAGGAACAAATTTTGGCCGAACTGCTGGTGGTCCATTCATTGCTACTAGTTACGATTATGATGCTCCCATTGATGAATATGGTATGTAGGATGCAATTAGCATCACAGAACCCATTATGAACTATTCCATTTTTGTGATTTGAGTAATATAGAGCCATGAGTGCTTCTATGTTTCATAGTTTTTTTGTGCTTATTTTTTAGTCTATTGTCCCTTTTTTTGTCTCACTCGATTAGTTTTCAAACTGTCACTGAGCGCCATCTGCCTCATCGTGATGGGATGGGTGCTGCTTTCTTTGCCATGAATCAAGTCTAGTTTGGAGGGTCTTGGAGCTTGTGAAATAATAACTATAGCTGTCTGTATTATGTGGTATGCTTTGGAGCATCATTTGATGGGCAAAACCATATATTTAATAGGCAAAAGATTGACCAAGATGACTGTTATGGGCCTAATTGTAGTTTTTCTCTTGGACCCTCGTTCAATTTATGAAGATGGGATACCTCAAGACATTACTTTGTTTTGACTGCAAATATTTTTAATACATACATACACCATAATCTGGTGGTCCGTCCCCTGTCAAATGATCCAACATTTTGTTTCGATATATTTTTATATTTTTTAGTAATCCTATTTATGAGTTCTTGGACTATTTAACCGTTTTTTCACAAAAGAAAAGAAAGAGAAGAAAAAACTCCCACCTATTCTTTCTCTAGTATCTTCTGCCCCCTAAAGCTAGGACTGGACAGCTAAGCATGAACAGATTCATAGTTCCTTCATGACTCTGAAGGTTGCTATTGCTTTCCGAATGCAGGACTTTGGAGACAACCTAAGTGGGGTCATTTGAAAGATTTGCATAGAGCAATAAAGCTATGTGAACCAGCTTTGGTATCTGGAGATCCCACCGTGATGCCGCTTGGAAATTATCAAGAGGTTAGTGTAACTTCAATTTCGTAAGAATCGTCAATCCAACAATAAATTGCCGTGCAACTAAAACTTTCTCCTAAAATTTCACTATCGTGTAACAGGCTCATGTATTCAAGTCGAAGTCTGGAGCTTGCACCGCATTCCTTGCAAATTACAATCCAAGCTCTTTTGCAAAAGTGGCTTTCAGTGACTTGCATTACAATCTGCCTCCTTGGTCTATCAGCATTCTTCCAGACTGCAAGAATACTGTATACAACAGTGCCAGGGTGAGAGAAATGGACTGATAGATTCTCTCTCTCACAGTTGACCTTTCCTAGGCATGATTTTCAGGATTACTTTTTATCTAAATGTATACCTTGATAAAATATTTGTGATTTATAAAGACATTAGTTCTACCAATTATACCATGATTTCTAGGCATCTTTTTCAAAGAATTACAACATAGGAATTTTTTTTGTCCATATCAGAAGTTGCCTGGTCAAAGAATATTTTTACATTCTATACCACATTTCCTATGCAGGTTGGTGCCCAAAGTGCACAGATGAAGATGACTCGTGTTCCTGTTCGTGGAGGATTCTCTTGGGAGGCATACGATGAAGATACATCCTCTTATGATGACATCTCATTCACAATGGTTGGGTTGTTGGAGCAGATAAATACAACAAGAGATGCCTCTGACTATTTGTGGTACTCAACAGAGTAAGTAACATCAAACTCAGTGCAGTCTCGTCTTTTCATTTATTCCTTTTCTTTATTCAAATTTTCACCCAGTGTTTAGCTAAAAATTTCATGTACCATGTACCCAGTGTTGTGATTGATGCCAATGAAGAATTTTTGAGGAGCGGCAAGTATCCTGTTCTTACAGTCTTATCTGCTGGCCATGCTTTGCATGTTTTGATCAATGGGCAGCTATCAGGTAGGCAGCATATTGAAAGTTTCTGGGATTTCTTAACCAACTTCTATGATTAGGGACTTCCGTTGCAACTGGAATGATTGTAGATACTGATCAATTTATGTTCCCCCTTCCTGATTTGGTACTTTCTTGATTTTTGTCAGGAACTGTCTACGGAAGTTTAGAGTTCCCGAAACTAACATTTAGCGAGAGTGTGAATCTAAGAGCTGGTGTTAACAAAATCTCACTTCTAAGCGTTGCTGTTGGTCTCCCGGTTTGTCCTCTCTCTCTCTCTTTCCCTCTCTCTCACATGCACACCCTCAGACAGAGGCGTCCTCTTTTCTCTGAACAATCTCAATGGCATTGTGAAATTAACTACGTTTTTCTCTGGGCTGTCTAATTCAAATTCAGAATGTTGGTCCACATTTTGAGACATGGAATGCTGGTGTTCTTGGCCCAATTACCTTGAATGGTCTCAACGAGGGGAGAAGAGACTTGTCATGGCAGAAGTGGTCTTATAAGGTTTGTCTTGATACATAATCCTTCCTTCTTTCCCTGACATCCTACAGATTGTTTTGATTGCATCTTCCCCTTCAGATTGGTCTTAAAGGAGAAGCCTTGAGTCTTCATTCCCTCAGTGGGAGTTCCTCAGTTGAATGGATTCAGGGGTCTCTGGTGGCTCGAAGACAGCCTCTGACATGGTACAAAGTGAGTATCTCAGACCTTAACCAAAGCTTCTTGTGATTCCTTTGAGATCACAAAAGAAATGTATGTGAATTTTGTAAGCTGTTGCTTAGGGTTTGAATCAAAGTGTGTTTAATCTCATAGCTGAAGTATTCTTGAAGTAGTGATTTTTATGTCTTGATTTTAGTTACTAAACAGAAACACAAGTTTTGTATTCCACAGAAGCCAGGGTTGAGTCCTGGTGTCATAATCATCTTAGGCTTGGACAAACGAGAACTAAGCTAGAGATCAGTAAATGACAATACATAAAGCAGCACTTTGCCATTGGACATGTTTTGATGAATGAGAGTATACAGCCAAGCTCAAGCACTCTTTTTAAAGTGATACTTTGCTCTGAGGCTAGAATTGACAACCTTCTGTAACATTTTCAGACTACATTCAATGCTCCTGCTGGAAATGCCCCATTGGCCTTGGATATGGGCAGCATGGGTAAAGGTCAGTTGTGGATAAATGGACAGAGTCTTGGCCGCTACTGGCCTGCATATAAAGCATCTGGTGCTTGTGGTGAATGTAATTATGCTGGAACTTATAATGAGAAGAAATGCTTAAGCAATTGTGGGGAGGCTTCCCAGAGATGGTAAGAGGAGAACTCTTCCTTTAGAGCTTTGTTATGTGGGCAAGGAATTATTGGCAAACTGAAAATGGCTAGTAATTTCAGGTATCACGTCCCTCGTTCATGGCTAAATCCAACAGGGAATCTGCTGGTGGTATTCGAAGAATTGGGTGGAGACCCAAATGGGATCTCTTTGGTTAGAAGGCAAATAGATAGTGTCTGTGCTGATATCTACGAGTGGCAGCCAAGCCTCATCAATTGGCAGATGCAAGCCTCTGGTAAAGTGAATAAGCCCCTGAGACCCAAAGCTCATTTATGGTGTGGCCCTGGGCAGAAAATTTCATCAATAAAGTTCGCTAGCTTTGGAACCCCAGAAGGGACTTGTGGAAGTTTCCGGGAAGGAAGTTGTCATGCCCACAAATCATATGACGCTTTTCAAAGGGTATCACTACATTCTTGCTTTACTTGTGTCTTCTTTTCTTTCAGTAGGATAAGTGATCAGCTCATCTGCAACTTAGCATCAAAACCCCTGTTAGTTTACTGAGTTTGAGAGATGGGTCTCTGCTCTGTTCGTCAATACCTTATGTTTTTGGGGGTTTGCTGTACTAGATGCGTACTTATATATTTGCTGCTCGGACAAATGCTCCAATTGAGCTGAATATAGGGCAAGACCTTTGAAAACCTTCATCACTTGAAACATCGGAAGTGTAGAATCTGCAGGCCAGCTGAAGTTTTTGCCTCTGCTCATTTTCATGCTTTCATACCTGGTTCTTTTCCTTCTCTCTTCCTTTAGGCATCCTGCATGAATATTAAATAATGACTTTGTTTTGCAGAGTTGTGTCGGGCAGAACTCCTGCTCAGTGACTGTAGCGCCCGAAATGTTTGGAGGAGATCCATGTCCAAATGTTATGAAAAAACTCTCAGTGGAAGCAGTTTGCAGTTGAAGCGAATGAGATAAAGGTCCCAGATTGATCTTATTAGGACTCCAATACATCGGTCTCAGTAGTCCTATTTTTGGGTAAATTATCTACAAATCCAGATCATTCTTTTTGGCTTCTCCAGGGCGAAGTTGTATAAATATACAACACACCATCTGGTTGAAAGCCTATATATATTGTCAAAATGGTTGTGGATAAGCTATATGTATATACTGGCCATTGTTTTGATTGGTGGCCTGCAAGTTATATGGATGTAGAAGAGAAAGGGGTTGGTCGAAGCACATTGAGATGATACTAATAGAGTCCATGTGCAAATTTTTAGTTTTAGAATCCGGAAGCCTCTGGTTCCAGTAATGTTATATTTCAACTTCCTTTTAACTTTCTGAGAGCCAATTGTTTCATTGGCTTTTCTTATAAGAAAAGTTGTTGCAAATCTATAATATTATGAACCTCGTTGTCTTCTGTTCTACTTCAAAACCTATAAACTGTTCCCCGAGACATATTTCTGATGATGGTCTCGATTCTGCATTGAGAATTCACATAAATGACTGCACTATTAGGTCCTCGATTGAACTTAGCTCCTGAGTTTGAGAAAATTGATGATGCTTGTGGGCCTTGATTTTGGAGTAAAGGCACCATACCTGCGCTGTCCATCCATGGTCTTCTGACCTATGTTTGTTGAATTTCCTTATATCCAATGTTTGTATGTACCTCAAAATCCTCATTGCACCCATGTATTATAAACCGTGCTTATATCAGCCTAGTAGAATCACATGGCAGTAAGACCAAGCTCTGTCAACTTGCCCCAGAAATCTTCACTTTCTTAGTGCCTTGGAGTTTCAATCTCAAAACTAAGGTCAGACACTCAAAAGCACCATAACCCCACATGTCAGGACCTGTCAGGCATGCTAAAGATATATTAGAACGTGCATTGCGGGGATGGACTTTGTCTCAAACGAGGTGTTGGGCATCTAGGAGGTTTCGTATTCCTGTCGAAACTTAAACGTAGATGTCGGGAATGTATTTGCACATGAAGGGCCACCCAAACGTGCATGCTAAACGTACAAGACGGAGCTGCTCTATTCAACCAATCCAGGAGATATCTCACTGTGTCTGATTGAATTGCCCTTTGTTCTCTGTTGATGCAGAGATTACGGACGGTAGTAGATTAGCAAGGTTTTGAATCGTAATTGGGGGCTGTTAACCCTGGATGGATTGGAGCCGCCCAAGTTCCTCATCTGGAATATTAATGAGATACATAGCTTCTTTCTCACTGCCATATGACCTATCATATCAGAACCTAGGAAAGTCATGCGCATGACCATGACCTGAATGTTGCCGTGCTTTTGAAAAATGTTAAAAAAGAGAAACCTACTTGTAACATCAATGCCTAATTTTATGGAGGTGTCACAAACATGTGGCTGATTCAATGGGTCGATATTGAAAACCTTATTACACGAAATTCTTCCAACCCAAACGGGGTGGATGGAGACTGAGTTTTGACATGGGTAACCCATTTGGCCGAACACATACATTTTCAACTTTGTTTTGTTTTGATTTTGTCTTGTTTGGAGAAAGAGTCCAAGTTGGGAGGTGTAAAGATCAGAAGCTTCTCAGTTCGATGCATGAGGTATCTTTTCACAGATGAAGCAGCAATATGTTTATTAAATTATATTATTCTGTGTGTAGAAGCAAGTAGCAAAGCAGATAAACCAGAGATCATATTGCCTGGTTACAACTACAATAATTCTCTGAACTGCCATCTATTTGATGATTGATTGCAAAGATCCGGGAGTGTATTCTGTGGAATTATAAATTATTACATATTTTTTCTTCTGCTCTTATCCTGTGTCCGCGTGGGACAAAGTATTAGTAATCCACATGCATACGAGCCATACATATATACACACACACACACAAACAGAAGGTTCCATCCCTTTTTTGTCACTGACTTGAACGATGGATAACAGCTCTGTTAATTTTTGAGGATGAATGAGTAAAGAAATTAACAATAATTATAGTATACTCACTACAATTTTTTTTTTTTAGAAGAGAAATGCATGAAAAACAATATTAGAGGAACCATGAACTCAATTTTCCCTGGGAAAATAGAGAAGTTGTGTGTTTGACAAAAAACCACAATGTTTGACCCGTATGCTCGTTTCACAAAAGCGGCGGCTGTAAAATGAGTGAATTATCCGTAAAAAAGAACAAGCCACCGTCACAGTAAACAAAATCTTTAAACTGATTAGAAAAAAAAAACACAATCTTAAACTTTTCGCCCAGTGCCCACAGAATATAGAAGGGAAAAAATATCGTGGGAGTATGCATCAGATATAAAGTAAGAACCTTCAAAGCAGAAGCGGACTAGGAACCCAATTTCACTCTCGCTTTACCACTCTATCACGCGCATGATCTCGAAGCACAACGTTCTCAGTACCACACACAAAAGCGTCCCCCTCTCTCTCTCTCTCTCTCTCTAAATTTCGCGCTTCAATGGCTGCTATGCTTTCGTTTCTGTCATATTTTGAATCCATTTCCCCATTTCCGGTAGACACTCACTCACCGATACACAAACCCGTGTTCTATTTTTGCTTCTTTGTCTTCTTCTTCACCTTCTTTCTCTTCATTTTCTCTTACTCTGTGTACAAAAGGCTGAAGAAAAGTGAGCAAAAGCAAGGGCACCATTGCCAGAGCCCAATTCAGAGCGCACCGTTGAGGTTGGAGCGTTCTTCGGTTGAAGTTGTGGGTAAAACTCGTGAAACGCGTGAAAAGGACCCCACCCATTTGACCCATTCGCTGCTTCTGGAGATCTTACCCTCTGATTCTCCGAAATGGGAGCGTTTGTTTAAGGAAGAACAGAAAGGTGTCCCGGATTCAAACGAGTTGGGGTTTGATGGGAAGGAGGCGGAGTCAGTTGGCGATCAGAGGGTGAAGAAGAAGAAGAAGAGGGCCAAGAAAAAGAGGTTGAATTTGCAATCTGAAGAGTGTGGTGAAGAAAGGTGCGTGGAGACAGAACATTCGGATTCGGGTTGTCTGGTCAAGAATGATTTGGTGTGCTTGTATCCCTTTACATCGTCAAGTAGTGTTATGCAGAGGAGGATCAAGCAGCAGTATGACGAGCTTGTGAAGTGCAATGAGGCCAAGGGACTGACACTGGCCCAGGTTTTCTACTTTCGACCCAATATATCGTTAAAATTTTGACTTTTTTTATTCTTTGTTTGCATATATTGCTATTCGGCAATAAAAAATTGGTTTTATTTTTTCCCTTGTTGTCATATGTAACGATTCAGTAGTTTTTGAGCGTAGTGAGCGCTCGTTATGCGTGAAATGATGGGGTCTGTGAAATAGGAATCCTTCTTATACCTTGTCATGCGGAAATACAAATTTGAAAAGAAGGCTCTAGCCTTTTGCCTTTAGGGTTAGATGATTCTCAGTTCCTTGCAATGAGCTAGGAACACCTTCAAAGGAATTCTGCTGCCTGTGACATACTCACTCCTCTTCTTACTAGTGGTCCGGCAAATAATGAGGCCGAGAAACACATGCCAGGGGCTGTACGAAACATTTTATTCTTTTTGTTTTTGGTAAATTGGTAGTGGGGGAAGGAGAAGGGGGGTGGGGGGGTGTTGAATTACAGAAAATAATCTGGTAAATAGCTTATGCCAGGGTCATTTAATTCGAAAACAGCGTTCTGAAGCCTTATACCTTGAGGCTTCCATCAATGAGAGCTCTTAGGGATTTTTAGGATTGACCGAAGCCTGAGGTATATACAAATATACCATTGCCTTGAGACCAGCCTCATCTCTTAGACAATCATAAGCCAGCGAAAATTGAGGTCCTTCCTAGGGAGCTGGTACTTTTTGGCTGCATGTATCTACTTATACGTGGCACATATATGCTCTAAAAGTAAATAGGTGTTCTGTAACATAAAAGAGTCACTATGTGTCAAAGATTTGATTTATGAGATCAACATTCCAATTAGTGTTAAGCTCAGTTATTTGTTTGCGGAATCGAAATGCTTGAAATAAATTTTAGCGTCTCTATGCTTTAGCAAAATTTGTTTTCTTGGCTATTGCGTTACTCTAACTAGAAGTCATAGTACAAGCTCAAGATACATGATTGGGCACTTACAGCTTTAGAACTGAAAAGTGTTCTGGACATCTATAGACACGGAAAGGGGAAGACTTCACCAACTTGTGTCAGAGACTGAGAATCCTTGAGGATTATGTTCAATTGGAGGAACTACTGTTTATTGCAATTTCATTTGTCGGCATGTGCAATGTTTTCATTTGGTTCGTGGTTGTTGAGGCACTCGGGGTGGGGAGGGGTGTTGTTTAGTGTGTGCTTGATATTCATTGGTGGCCTCCTATGGACAGTTTAAAATCCTTGCCCTTTGGTTTCCTATTAGGAAAAGGAGTTTGATGAAGCTTGAGACTTTTTTTCTCATCTCACATGTCACACTTGCCTCCAGCTGTCAAGTATTGACCTCGTCATCTGATCCCATATGTGTTGCACTCAAGGCTCTGTAATTGTGAGTGAGAGCCAACTGTAATTCATTGTCCTAGTTACAATGTTAATGTAATTGTACTGAAATTCATGGTAATTGTATTGATGATAGATACAGTGTTAGAGACTAATTAAGAGACACTGTATAGAAAATTCATGAAGCCATTTGAAATGGGAAATGCTGGATGAGTAGATGCAGTGTACCATTTCAGATGTTTGAAGTCAATGAAATGCGTTTTCTTTCCCTCTTTTGGATGCATAGTATACCTAACATATCTTCTAATGTTATTTATGTAACGTAATTGTCCATTGAAGGGGGAACTTCTCATTCTCATTCCCCCAGAGATTGATTGTAAAGTAAATAACAAATCGCATGGCCTTTCAGATCTATAGTGCATGAAATTTGTGAGACATTTCTTTTGACGATTGAACAGTTGAATGATCACTCAGTAGAGTACATATGTGTCTCATGTCATAATTTGTATTGTATTTTCATATTGTAGGTTGGAGAGTTTGCAAATTGCTTGATTGAAGCTAGAAATGAGCTACAGAACAAGTATGCTTGAAACTATTTCTGGGAATTGTGTTTCATGTTTTTTTTTTAATTTAATTTAATTTTCCTTCAGAGCATTTGTTGGTTCAGAATTGTTGTCATGGATTGCCCTAGTATAGTGCCAGTTCTTCTTTAAGCATATGTAAGCTACACTGTTATTTTCAATTCAGTGCATCACAACTCCGTCATGATTATGGTAGAAGGTATACATCTACTACTTTTTCCCATATGACTACCAAAACTTTTTTTTTTTCCTTTTGAGGTTTTCCAAATGTGATTTTGTCTCAAGCAGTGACTAGTGTACATTGACATGATAGTCTTCCGATTATTTGGGGTTTCCAGAGTACTC
The DNA here is from genome assembly GCA_003952965.2 of Morella rubra. Classification (NCBI taxonomy): domain Eukaryota; kingdom Viridiplantae; phylum Streptophyta; class Magnoliopsida; order Fagales; family Myricaceae; genus Morella; species Morella rubra. The sequence continues at coordinate 6,171,236 of CM025851.1, read as the reverse complement.
CTTGCACAATCTATTCTGTCTTTCTCATATACATCTTAATGGTCCTTTTTCCATGACAGGGCTGGTGTCATCCAACGCAAGTTCACTATAACTAAGGCTCTACTAGTGAAGGCAGACAGATCTTCCTTTGACCGCCTTCGTCAGCAGGTTATACACTTTTTTTTTTTTTTTGGGGGGGGGGGGGGGGGGGGGGATTTGACGGGTTAATTGATATTATCAAGTATTAATATGTAACATCTCTAAGTGGTCTATGAATTGATGCTTCAGATATACAAGCTGGAACTAGAACAACAGAGACTGGAGGAGGATGCTTTTGTTTATAACTGGCTACAGCAACAGCTTAAACTCTCTCCGGCATACAAGAAGGTAGTTTTAATTTTACTTTTTAGGTACTATTTGATCCTAGGCCTTAATTAGGCGGTTTTGGTGGGGGCAAAACTCTTCCTTGTTCCCTTGGGAGCTGCTTACAGGAATCGTTCGTGTAAATGGGTAATTATGAATGCACTTTGTCTCATTCCCCTACCATCTGCTCCTAAAGTCAGTCAAATGGGCATATTTCTTTTACAGAAGTAACTTTTTCTTTCCTTTCACTTTTTTGAATTTCTCTGCTAATTCTCTTTGTAAACAAGAGAACCAATTGCCGTCATGTCCTCTCTTTTCCCTTCTACCAGGTGGAGTCTGCAATGTCATTTTCTTCACCCAGTCAGATTGGATGTTGTTATGATTCTAACCTTCTCTCTCTTCTTCTTCTTCTTTTTTTTTTTTTTTCCCAATAAGATGCTGGAAATAAGTGCTTCCATGGAGTTTAAGGCCAAATCTGGCGAGCTGATGGATAACACAGATTCTGACTTTGATGATATCTCATTTGAAGAATTATTAGCACAAGAAAAGAAGGATTCATTTTGGTATGCTACATTTATAGGCTGGCCTTCTTTCCTTTCTTTCTATTTAGCATTGCTTATATAACCGCATTTCCCCTCCCGTGTGCAGGCAAAAAAAATCAAGGTCATGCTCGGGGTGAAGCCTATATGTTGGCCTGCTGACTCATGAGGTTACGTTCTGTTGTATGTACATCCAATACTGAAGTCTTGCACTGGAACAGGGAAGTTTTTGCTGCCTGTGCTTCTTTGGTAGCTCTTTTGAATAGGAATATCATAATAACTTGTGTATGTTCAAATTTTCTTTCTAGGATTTTCCTTTTGAAACTAGTCACTCATATCTATTATGAATGTAACATACCATGATCTACTGAAATTCTGCTTTTTGCTAACCATACGTTGCCTTAGAAGATTGAACTGCCTTACTTTCCTGAAGAAGGGTGCAAAAAAAAAAAGATGAGTGCGGAACTGGTTGTTCATAATATTGTTATATGAATAGCAATGTTCCGTGTTTGTGGAGTAAAACTACTTTTTGCTTTTTAATTGCTCTTAAATCATTTGGGGCATTTCCTCCAGCCCCTTTTCTATGTACGAATCTCTAATCCTTTCCATCTAGTCCTCCTCTTTCCCTTCAACTCCCAGCTATACTTGTCCACCACCCGGATCCCAACTCCCTGTTTCCTCCCCGTTCAGCACACTATCGAGTATCGACCACTTGTTCACCTTACAAAATCACTCCAATTTCATAGACTCCCTGCTTCCCCAAACAGCAAAATCACAAAGCAACTCTCTCTCTCTCTCTCTCTCTCTCTATTGAATCTATCCCCGAACAGATTTTAATCTGCGAAGAGATTCCCTCTCTCTATCTGTCTCTCTCTCTCTCTCTATTGAAATCTATCCCCGAACAGATTTTAAACTGCGAATATATTCCCTGAAACTCACACCCATCATGACAACAATATGTTCTTGTCCCAATTCTGCAAAGACGTCGGCTAAGCACCAATTATCATCTGATAGCAGCTGGCCGAACCCAAATCAGCCAAACCTAAACTACAAATAAGCCGGCATCATTTAACACTAAAACCCTTGGATCCGGAACCCATTTGGAATAATTTGGCTCATCAAGATACGATCCACCAAACATACTCCTGAGACCGCAACCCATCTTTACAGGCTGACCCAACTCACAAGCGTAGTCTGCTCCCCTCCCAATTCATGGGCTAGAACACGACCTTTGCAAGCGAGCCTGCGTACCCTAGATCCCAACCTTACCATTTGTCACGCCACAAGGCCCACAGCCCATCATTCTACTGTGTATCTTGTAGAAGGAATGGCTCTAATGGAGCTTTAACAGAGCCGTCTCACCCATGGATGCTCTTCTTTGGGGAAAGGTTGGGGTTTCTCTCGCCAAAGCATTTTTTATACGTGAGAAAGCCGACTCTGACACTAGAGAGTTTTGATGACCGCACGTTCATGCGTAACAAGGCGATGGTCCCAAGCGTATACCTCTCCATTAGCTCCTTGTGAAGCTGTCTCTCTCTGCAACTACGGCATTGAGTTTGTTCGCTGGAGTCACAGCAACAATTTTTCACATCAGAGAATTCACTCTGCGAGGTTTGGATTGCATATCCACGCTAGTGGTAGCCAAGCCCGCTGCCCGCTCTCTCTCACTGATCTGGTTCCTCTATGCATAGTATAGGTCTGGTTGTAGCAGAAATCAACGGGTACAACATAAGATGTAATTTGTCAAGCCGAGTGGATTGAGATTCTGGAGAACTCAGTTTTCCTGGCGCATTCTGGCGAAATTTTGCAGCAAAGAACACGTGTACTTGGCCGCCGTAGTAATCAATCCCTCTGCGTCACCTAAAACCAAACATAATCATGAGGTGAATTGACCGCGGGCATTCCGTCCTTTCTAAGCCAGGCCCGGCACATTTCAAGGCGAAATCGACTAGACCTAAGTTACTTGAGGGTTCAAGGACCACGAAAGTCAAAGAAATATCTGAGATACAAAAAATAATGAATGGTTAACCTTATATTAACATTCTGATATCCATTCAGCAAACATGCAAAAGATCACTAGATATAATTTCTCTGTACTCGGTAGTGCTCTCAATCACCTAACCAGAATCAAACCACCAGGTACATTATAGAAGACTAGGGACTCGGTATTGTGTTGTAACCATGTGTACATCTTAAAAAGTTTCAATACATCAAGGTCGCTGTTCAAGCTTCTAGCAAGATAACAAAGATCCTACAAAGATCCGGTTCATGACATTAACAAAGGTGTAAAACAAAATATCATGACAAGCCCCATGCAATCATCGGCGAGATAGAAAAGGTGGTGGGTAGTGGGATGAAAATTTCCGCTTTAGTCTTTATCCCCATCTCTGCTTCCTGTCAAGGTCTGGAACTGATATTCATGACTTCATCTTCAATCTTGGCACCCTCTTTCTGCATCTTCCGATCAGTCGATTTTAACAGATGAGTAGATCTTTCTAACAAACCAGAAGCATGCATAGAAACCAATGGTTCCGGTCAAGACAAAGAAAGCGTATGATACTATTAGCATGTATCCAAAGTAAAGGATCCCTGAAACCAGCTTCGTGATCTCCAACTTGGTGAAGAAATAGAATACAGAATAGAGAAAAAGATAGAGTGCAGAGGAACCAGCAGTCAGGTAAGACCTCCACCACCAGTGGTAGTCTTCACTGCACAACTGGAAGTAGCAGAGTACAACCGTTATCTCCGCGCAAGTGATTAGAAGTATAATGAACACTATAAAAAGGAAGCCAAAAATGTAATAGAACTGGTTCAGCCATATTGATGTCAAGATGAAGAAGAGCTCAATGAAAACAGCACCGAATGGAAGTATGCCTCCAACGAGTATTGAGAAGAGCGGTTTCATGTACCATGCCTGCTCTGGTACTTGCCTAGGAATTTTGTTTGTCTTCACAGGGTCTTCAATGGGTGGTTTTTTGAAACCCAAGTAACTACCCACAAAGACCAAGGGCACTGATATTCCAAACCATAAGCAGAAAAGAGCAAACATTGTCCCAAAGGGCACAGCGCCAGAAGATTTCTCCTCCCAGATTAAGGCATTCAGAACAAAGAACACTGCAAAAAGAATGCCTGGAAACATAAACGCCGTTTTCAATGTATTCCTCTTCCACTCTGTGCCCTTGAACATTTTGTAAAAACGTGCTGAGGAATAACCAGCAAGTAAGCCCATGAAAACCCACAAGAGAACCATGGCTGTCATAAGCCCACCTCGATTTGAAGGAGATAAGAAGCCAAGCAATGCAAATATCATTGTCACAAGTGTCATTGCAAAGATCTGAACACCTGTACCGACATAAACACAAAGTAAGCCAGAATTGATTGGTGGCCTGAAAACATCTCCATGGACAAGTTTCCACCCAGTTTCTTCCTGAGCCTCATCTTGAGTTTCCAATTGATTATAGTTGGCAATATCTCTGTACAAAGTTCTCATCATGATCATTGCCACCATGCCAGAAAGAAAGAGCACAATCATCAGAGAGTTTATGATAGAGAACCAGTGGATCTGATCATCATTCATAAGGAGGTATGTATCCCAGCGTGATGCCCATTTGACCTTACTTTCCTATGAAAAAACAGACCAGCACAAGTTACTCCCTGCTTAAATAAGGGAAAAAGGAGACGAGCAAAGGAGATAAATAGGAGATAATTACCTTGAAGGAAACATCATATGTAAAAACAACCTCCTTATCTCTGTCAACTTCTTGCGGAACAGTGCTACCTTGCATTAAGTTTTTTGTGTCTTTGTTGCATGTTGCCAATTGAGGATTCTTCTCATCCCACTCCTTATATTCATGATGAATGCTGTTTGCAGTTTACAGGAGTCAATTAGAAGAGAAAAACATAGTTATCTGACAACCCACAGAAAGGGAGCATTTTCCAAAATGTCTATGTTCTTCCAATTTATTTTGTACCACATACACCACTTACAATTTTTTTACACCACTTACAATTGATTTTGGATTAATTAAGTAGGAGAATTACACTATTTCATCTACATTTGACCTTTTATATAAGTTCCACCAGAATGTTTCAAAAGTAAAGCAAACAGCATGGAAACAAGCAACGCAAACCAGCACCTAAACACACTGCAAGCAGCAACAGAATATAATTAAACAAAGTACAATGGGGACAGAAAACTCTAAAACATGGCAAACAAGCTTGCACCACCATCAAATGAAAGAAAAAGGCATGTTGCAATATTAAGACTAGCCTAAACCAAAATTTTCTCTTCATGTCACTAACAAACATACAAATCCTTCTAGATAAAAATTATTGAATTTGTCCAAACAAAAAACTGTGAAATCTGTTATTCTCAGCAACATCCTCAAGCGAAAACCTTGTGTTTTGAAAGAAAGGACCTCCAGAAAATCAAGAATAAAGCCGTCTGCATTCTCTTATTTCCCACCCAATGTTTTTTTTCAGAATTTGAAGATGCAGCAAATATGCCTTTAGCACTCATTGTTCACGCAAACCAGAGACTCAATAAATAAAGCTGAACTAGAATTGTGCTGAAAGGGAGATGCAACAAAGGGTGAAAACAAATGCAGGAGCAGAGCAGCTTACCTATTTGGAGTAACCTCAAACCCGACTACCCGAGAAGAATCAGTCTCGGGGTCCTTGTGATACATAATTCTAAAGCTCAAGTGATTATTTATGAAGTATTTCTCCTCTTTGCTCTGGTAAAAGAAATGTATGTGTAAGGGAGCATAAAAAAAAATTCTTCTACGATACCAATTGGCTTCGGAAGCATACCCCAATGTAGGTTCCCTTGAACCCAACATGGAAACCATGCTCATAAGTTGACTGACTTCCATCTCTCCTCTGTCTAAGAACAGCAACTGGAAGATTATCTAAAATCCTGCATGTGCAGATTGCAGTACAGACATGAAAGTGTTACTATATTATTTGATGCCTCTCACCAATGAAAACAAATATAGATCCATAAAATCACAAAGAATGGTTATAAAAGATATTAATGAAGCTATTATTCGAACAGGCGGCATACTCACTACTTACATGTTAACTCGATATTCATCATCAATTTTTTCCTTAAAATTCTTGGTAGATTCTGCATCAAGTGTAACGTTACAGGCGACTTTGCATGACTGGTCCTTCCTCATGTTGAACTGCGATATAATTCATCAATTTACATCAACATTAAACAACAAAACAAGAAATGGAATGACTAAACTCAAAAGTTTCTTCTCTATCCGGGTTCTTAATACAGAAAGAAGAAAAGATACTCACAGTATACACAGAATTTTCAATGCGGTCACCTCGGAGAACTTCCCCCAAATTTTCTGCACTGTTAAGGATATACGGGGGCTTACAATACTTCAAGTAGTAGTAGTCGTATGGAAGTTGTGTCTTGGTAGATGACAATTTGTTCACTTTTACATACATGGCTTCACCCTGTTTAAAGTGGACAGCCATGAGAGAAACAGAAATCATATACACGAGATGATAAATTAAGACAGAGAAAATTAAACAAACTCAAAATACATAAGCCTTCCACAACCCCACCCCGACAAAAGAAAAACAAGAAAGAATAAGTCCTCAAGTAGATCGAATTATTTGCTATGAAGTTCAATGCGGTTTATAATTAGTAATGAGATATTTCCAACCAAACCACAAACAAATTCACAGAATGGCACCAGAAGAAAACGATGATTACGTAGAAAAGGTGGGGTGGGGGGTAAGAACACCACATAGTTTTGAGTCACTGTATAGTCAAACTTCTTGTCAATGGAACTTCCATCTACTGCACCCCACTCCTATATGTGGGTGCATCAACCAGAATGCAACCTAAACCACAAGTGCTATTGCAACTCTGCTACAACCAGCATAATATTCCGTAATTTGTAAGGTGGGTGACACCACAATATGCATTATACACTTTCACACGTTTTTAAAACTCCAATGGCTAAGCTAAATCCCCAGTCATGAGCGTTGCTGATATAACAATATTCTCCTTGAAATGTACATTTGTCTACTATTACCGTTCAATGCTCCCATATACTTTCAACAGAGTGTAATCAACACTTAGATACCGTTGTTTAAATGCCAAAATTGGAAGAGTCGGAGACCCATCACATCACAAATACAGAAACTAACACCCCATTGTATTGCCCTTCATGCTTTCCATTTCCGTCTATCCATTTGTTTTGCCGTGATTTTTGCCTCTTATTTTAAATTTGGTTTCCCCAAAAATTGCACACGAGTTCTAAAGAATTTCAAACTTCCTAGTTCCTACCAATAGAAACATAAAACATGGCGTTAAGTGCCACCTAATGCAAAATGGACATAGGGCAAACTAGTTAATCTCTTACACCTGCAAAACTGAACAACCTGATACAACAAACACCCAAAATTAATCCATCGAAACAAGTTCCATTCTCAAATCATGAACTCGATCTGGCACACTCACAGTAAACCACCACCAACTTAACAAATACCCGCCTCCGACCAAAGTCCAAAGTCCAAAATCCAAAAACATCTAAAGAATCCCGCAGATCTATCATAACCAAAATTACAAAAATAAAATAAAAAAATTAACAATTAAATCAAACACAAAACCCTCGATCCAACGCCGTTTTCCTCAGCAGAGAAAACCCACAATGCAACAAAACAGAAAGCCCAAAGAACCCCAAAAGGGACCGTGGAATAAGGAAAGCAAGAGTAATGAGGGTCAAACAATGAAGCATGAAAAATTTTAGGGGGGTGGATTTAGGATAGGGTGAGCCGTACAGATTGGAAATCGCGAGGAGCGACGCCGGGGAGGTAGAAGGCGTGGGCCGAGGAGACCAGGACGAGAACCAAGAAGAGTGTTGTCGCCGTTGCACGGCCGTGGAGAGCACCCATATTCTTCTTCTTCTTCTTCTTCTTCTTCTTTCTTCCTCTTCTTTTTTTTCTGGGCTCTTCTTTCTTCTTGCTCTTCTTTTTGTTTTTCTTCTTCCCACAGAGAGAGAGAGAGAGAGAGAGAGAGGCAGAAACGAAAAAGGGGTTTGAGGTTTTTCTACAGTGAAGAGTGGAATTTGGATATAAGAAATTTATTGAGGTATTGGCACGTACAGGTCTTGTTTATACTACTTCCACCCCAATCTATTATTCCTATAAATCTCTTTATCCTCTTATTCTTATATTCTCCTTTTGGCTTTTTAGATATTGAAATAATTGGATTTGATGATCTGTCCGAGGCGAGACGCCAGGATCAACGATCAAGAATATATATATCAGTTTGATTAAAAAAGAAAAGAAAAGAGTATATATATCAGTTACCAAGAAAAAAAAAAATGATAGTGTATATATTAGTGAACTGCACAAGACAGACGCGACTCTGTCGCGCGTAAATTACTAACCTATTGCTATAATCCTATTTTGCTTTCACACGAGATTAGGATTATTTTGTAAAAATTTTGAAGAATATTTTTAAAATTTTAAAATATTTTTAAATGTTAAAATTTATTAAAATTTATAAAAAATAAAATACGAATGTATAATGTATAAAAGTTGAAAATTTTAAAATATATTTATTTTACTTAAAATTTTCAAATTTTCATATTTCGAAATTTAAAAAAAAAAGGAACACTGCTGCCGCGCGACTGACGACCCCATTTAGGAGCACGCAACCTACGGTTCAGTTTTAGTCTGCTTATTGGTAGATTGTAGAGAGTTTATGCACTTTGCTTAATTAATTTTTTTCCTTCCACTAATTTGAAAGAACATCTGATCTTAGTTGGATTAAAAAAGTTAAGAGAATCACCGTAACAATGTTTGATAGAGAATATTAATATTAAGGATAAATTATAATTTTCCACCTACAAAAAAAAAAATTTATTCTCGTTTGAACTAATTTTTTCTTAAATACTATTAAAATAGATAGTCAAATTTATCTTTTAAGATAAAAAAAGATCACACATCATTCACTTCAGACAGAAATACAAAACAGCTCCAACTGATTGAAGGATAAAATCCTCGCAAGAAATATAATTTCAAAGATAAGTGATAATAGATTAAAATTTGTAGAAATATTTGAAAGTCAGGACGGTAATTTAAAAAAGAAAATTGTAATTTGCCCTAATATTAATATTTTACATTTCAAGCTAATTTACTTTCCTCGTCTGCTAATGTAATTTTTTCACAAGAATTCATAAAAGGTATTGATACAGTGGAAGTGAAACTTTTGCCCCTCATGAACACCAAGGAAAGAGGGAGAGAAACAGGGAGGCTACTACTTCATAGCCGGATTACAAAAAATAACGTGCTAGCAAGGTTTTCGTACTCTAAGATTTTGGTCAGACCAAAGCAAATTACAAAACAAAAGTTTAACAACCCTCAAGAGGCATCAAGAGGAACATGTTAATATGTGCGACTTGAATTTTTCCAGCTCAGATAGAACCTCTTCCTCGGGCCTGTATATCAAATCAATCATCCTCCATATCTGCACCAAAACAATCACCCGTTTCATCAAAGGAATGCAGAGTGCGGCAACCAAACGGATTATCCCCCATCTCCAAGAACATTCTACTTATCATAATAGCCATTTCTGATTCACAGAAGATGCTATCCTCTGATATTTTCCACCATTAAACTTATGAACAAGAGAATTACAAGTCCATTGATTACCTGTAGTGTGCCGCCTCCTCCAGTACTTTCACAATCATCAGACACACTGACAATAGTCCACGGATCAGATGCATTCCAATGGAAGTCCACAACTTTGTCCCTATACGCATCACATAGGAAACAGTTACTGTATCTGGAAACATTGCAGAATAAAGCATAAAGGACTTCATCGGCCATCAAAGAAGTAGCAACTAAGACCAAAAGTCTTGAAACAATCCTGTGCGCATTTCTTCTCTCATGCATAGCAAAGCTCACATGCACAGAAGTTGCACAGATCCATACCTGTGCCCAGCATGGCGGAAGAATAAGCCAGGAGGCACATTTGCCATTTTAGATCCAACAGGGTCTTGCTTTTTACCAACCTGAAAGGCAATCGAATCAGTTACATCGTATAGTTTATTGAACATAATGATCAATGTACAATGACCAAGCAAGAATAGAGGAATGAGTTTCAAATTGAGGTAAACTATTCATAAGCATAATATTTCATTTCCTGAATACATTAAGGAAAAAGGTTGGTTCCAAGGCTTCCTAGAATCAACAGAAGAATAAATAAAAGTATCACCTTTCAGGAGCATCAGTGCCGTCACAAAAACAAGGGGTAGACATAACACCACCCTTCCCCCCAAACAAAAGAGATTTAACTGAACAATATAATAAGAATGATGTTGAAAGCGGGAAAGATCTAGTGGAAGTCAATCAACTTTCATGGAAAACAAGTAAAAAAGTATAAGACGCAGAATCCCACTCACACTTAATTCATACTAGTAGGGACTATTTGCTTTCACCACACATGTTTCTACAGATTTCCATCACAGATTTGTTGGTTTTCAGTTTCCTGTATCGGTTTTTCTGTGTTGATTTACAGTCATACATCCATGTGAGAGAGAGAGAGAGCAAACGCCTGATGAACTAGAATTTATAGCTTCACACCTTCTCATGATCCCAGATGTTCAAAATGCCATCCTCAGCAGAACTTCCAAAGACAGATGACTTGTCTGGGGACCACTGCAAATAAATGTATAATCTTCATTACAAGTAACAACAAGAGTAAACAGGCCCTATTTCTGCAACAATAAAAGAAGGCAAATGTGAAGTGAAGAAAACAAGCCTAGAAGTTTCTGCCACCTGAACACAAAGGACAGCGGCATTGTGACCCTCAAACTTATGAACAGGTGATCCAACTTCTCCAGAAGCGAGATTACGGCGATCAAACATGTGTACTGTAGCATCAGCAGACCTTGAGTACGACCAAAGCAAATTCAAGTAAACCAAAGAATTGTGAGGAACTAGGTAAACAAAAAATGCCAAGTAAAATTAGGTTAAGAAGCAGAAAAGATGCAACATCACACAGATCATGACACATTCCTCATAGTGAATTGTCTGTAGTGATCATTTTAGTCTGCAAAGCCTGAGACATTACATACCCTGTCAGAATGTAATTTACATCATGGGGATTCCAATCAACACAATGAAGATCACCATCATGAGCTTTCTCAACCTGCTCAATTGGCACATTCAAATCAAACATCAAATGCAAAGTCATAACAATAAAAGGCACTAGCATTTTCAGTCCTAAAACACAAGACCTACATACTAAAAGGAGAAATAGAGATTAGATCACCAAACAGTAGAAGAAATGAAATTGATTTCCTATTAAAAAAAGGAATGCATATTTAGAAGAGCTTCATTGTTGTGGCACAGCATGCCAGGGAAAAGTAAATTGATATGCCTAAGAAGAAGAATGGAAACCTTGGCAGCTGGAGTAGATCCCACTCGTGCATCCCAAAGTATGAGGCAAGAATCATCACCTACACTACAGAACTCCTGGGCACTTCAACACAGAAATGGCAAATGAAAAAGGGTATATCAGAACTCAGGGAAAAGGAGATGAGATTAATCTACACCAAAAACCTAAAAGGACATGACATCCAGAAGATTGAGAGGAGCTTCATTCATTGTCAACATATTTTCATGGCGGTAATTTTCTGGTACTAAATATTAAATGACAAGTAAATAACGAACATGTTTGTATCACTAGAAACAGAACGCAACAGTGGAAATATATGAGATCACAAGGACAGGAGACTACATAACCACACATGAATGAGGTGTTTTATCGTAATTGAGGAAAAGCTACCTTGTGGGGCAGAACTGCACATCTTCTACAGTATCTGTATGTCCTTGGTAGATACCCCGTGGCCCAATAGAAGGGCTGTCTGTGGTTTTATCAGTACTCCCACCGACCTTCGAGGAATGTTTACTGTTGGTGGCACCCGACCCTGGGGACTTTGTGGCTGCCTCTGCTGCTAAAGTTGAGATATGATCATGGATACTCCACAAAACTACAGACTTGTCCTTGCCTGTCATACAAATTTCCCCAATTAGTGAGATGATTTGGAAGGAAATATTTTTCATGACTTAAGAAGTGAAGGAAGATAATCCACACAAGTTCCACATCGGAGGAACTATGCAGTGAGGTTATTCCATCACGAAAGCATCATGACATCCCTCCATAAATGAGTGAGATGAAGTTCATATCAAATGTTGTACTGTGATTCCTGAAATGAAGCAACATTCCTGAAATGAAGCAACATTAAAAGAAACAACCTCCAGAAAGGGGGCAGTGGGAGCATAGCAAGAGCATTATCTTTATCTTTATCCCGGTGCATCTGACGACGGAAAGCCCCATGTAACCACCCCCCCCCCCCCCCCCCCCAAAAAAAAAAGGGGAAAAATGACGAACAGATAACAAAAAAATTGGTTTAAGGAATTCCCCATTTCTTGGCAAAGAAAAAATGATATGGAAGTTCCTAAGGGACATACAGCTTACTGCCCGACTAAACAATTAGAATGGTAATCTAGAATCCAGTCATCATTGCAATATCCAAAGCATGACAAAACATTAGAATAAAATTTATTTTCGAGAAAAAAAAATAGAAAAAAATTTATTAAAAAAAACAAAAAACAAATTTCCTCTGCACGGGGCACACCAGATCGGGACGAGAATTTGTAGCTCCCAGAACAGCATGACGATTCGGTTGAGCCTCAACATCCCAAATTAGGACCTGTCCCATAAAATCAAATCCTTAAAGCATGTTGAGCTTCCCTAGGATTGAACTTCAATTTCAAAGACTACACAAATGCTTACATCAGGACTGTCAGTGTGCGTGGCCACTATCTTACAATTTTGTGGGAGTTCCCTGATCCTGTTCACCTGAAAAATTAAAACAGAAGTGATAAGGATTATATTATCTTGAACAAATCACTCAAAGACTAGAGCTCTCATATGCAGCCCTTAAGTAGAAATATACTTCCCCTTAAAGGGCACATGTACCTCGCCAGGATGGATGATAGTTTTGTACTTCTTCACAAAGGGAGAACGTGCTTCCTCATTGAACTGTAAGATCAAACAACCAATGATACCAGGAGAACATTAAAGAGAGAGAGCATCTTCATGGCACGATAATGGAAAATAAATGGAAGAATGCGGAGGGGGATTATGGAATATGATGCAGCATGCTTGTCGGGACATCACCTGTGATATGTGCTCTGCAGCTGCAACCCGAGGTTTAACCACCTCACAGTTTGCTATGACAAGGGTATTTGGAACACTGCCATCAGTCTGAATGAAAAGACCAAAGAAGACAAACCCACTAGCATAAATCAAACATAAACAATCCCAGTATAGAAAAGATGATGCACTTACAGAAAACCAGCTCACACAGTGATGTACTATCAAACTCATATGACCAAGCAAGTAAAACAGAAAGGCACGTCATCAAAAAATAAAATTTTTTGCACATATATGCAACAAGTTTAACACCACAAACTATTTTTCAGATCATGGATATTTACAACAACAAAAAAAAAAAGCATCAGAGATTTTGCAGTTAGAAACTCCTAGCTTGAATGCATAACGAATTTTCAATCAAGTGTTCCCGTGGGTGAGGTTTAATATGGACATGCCACAGAAGTAGTTCCATTGAGCTCCCACAAATAATCATAACTGCACTTTAAGTGCAGAACTACCCGTTCCAATTTGGTAATCAAATCAAACTATTGGTAATTGAACTAAACAAATCATATTATTGGTAATTTCCTACTTTCGTTTACAACCAATATTCCACACCAATACATTCCCTTCACAATCAGCCATGAAAGAGAGGTTCAAGCACTGCAAGAGAAGATTATCCTGCCTGTTCCGAAAGGTAAAGCCGTTGACGATTCTTGTAAGTGGCTTGCTCGAGCTGCGGACCCCACCTGTAAATAAAAGAAATAAATACAAATTTATTTCAGACTTAAAACACAGAAGCATAACAATATCACCTAGCAGCTCCAGTACATCTTCAGAGACAAGGCTTTAGTAGATAAAATTTTGCGAACATAAACATGCACTATCAAAGGATGTAGGATACCAACTATAACAAGACACTATAAAGGGAATAAGGGAGTGCGCCGTCATAATCATATTTTATTTGCATTCCATTGGTGCTTTAGAAAATAAAACAAGTACAAGACATTAACCCTATCTATCCTTTTTTCTTTAGCCACATTTTCCAGCTACCAATAAGATTTATAGAACAACATGATAACATATGTATTCCACCAAGTCGTCATCCCCAACGTCTGAAACTTGGTGAAATGTGCACTTAGGTAGCTAAATGAACGCTCCAATAACGGAGGAAATAGGGTCATAGTTTCTCCTCTTTTTATTTTATTTTCCCGCATTTTCGCAGCATCGAACGAGATAGAAAAACCAATATTACCCAAAACAAGCAGAAATTTTAGATACGGAGTCTCTCCAAAGAAAATCCACTACGTAAAAGTTGAAGGGATCAGCTACATTGTAACTTCTTCTGAATTTTTTCATCAAATTCAGGAACCAACATAAAAAATCTGCTTCACATTCCTCCTTCTCTGCCGTTCCCCTTTTTCTCCCCACACTTCCCGGCACCCAAAGGGCCACAGAAACAGTGAAACCCACCATTACTGGACTTAAAGCAGCCCAGAGAAACAACGCACCTTCATAATAAACCATATATATCCAAGAAAAACCCTATTAAGATAGAATAAAGAAGGTTATATAAATGTACGGACCGGCAAGAGAGAGAAGGCCAAACAAGGTTGTGGTTGGCGAGCCAGTCGTAGAGCACTGGCACCAGCGACTTCCACTGCGTGTACCTCTCGTCCACCGACGGCTCCGTCCCTTTCCCTCTCTCCCTCATTTCACTCTCTGATTCTCTCTCTCTCTTATCTCTCTCTCTCTCTCTCTCTCCGATTGTCCCTCCACTTCTACTTTTTATTTTTCTTGTCAATGTTTATTTATGCTGGGGTTTTCCCCTTTCCCGCTCATAGAGTGGGTCTGACTCTGTCAGTGTATTTGTACTCTGTTTTTGCAGGTCAGTGATGCAGAGGCGGGAATTCGGACTGGCCTCTGTTGTACAAACCAGCAAAGGACTTGGCGAGTAGAGCAGTCGTCACCTTCGTTATTCGTTAGTCTTCAAACGAATTGTTTGGATGTTTGCCAAAGCCGACGAATAGTTCTTCCTAGACAACAAATAAAAAAAATATATTTAGTTCTTCCAGAAAATTAGAAATAGGACTTTCGGATGCCTTCCAATTTCTCCTGAATTCTTTCCCCTTTAATTGCTCCAATTAATTATATTCCCTTCTTTTCCTTCAGAGAAATTACTCTGGTTCTCTTCCTCACTTATCTTTATTTTTTTAAGCTCTTATTACTCTTTAGAAAAATTACTATATATCTCAAAAGTTTAAAATATTAAGAATACATAAATTTTTTAATTTTTTAATTAATAAATCTAATCGTGTAATATTTAATAGAAATTAAAAAAATATGAGATTATATTTTAAAATCACAACATTGGTTTTGGTACCATAAAAAATCATGATCTATTCTAAAAATTGAAGTGATTATGGAAAAATATATGTTATTGTTTAAACTATATTTTTTAATATACTAACTTATTTCATAAAATTGATCTCTAAATCTTTTAATCTATTAAAATCTACAGCCCTTATGCATGAAATACTATTTGGTCGAAGTTGTAGAGAGATCTTGATGTTTGGACTCTTCCTTAAATTTCTAACCACCATCTTTAAGAAGCAAATCTCTTATTTATTTTGTTCTTTTATGTTGAGCGATATGAATTAATCATTCACAATACCCACATAAATTTGGATCCAAACATTGCTTCTAATGAGAATAAATAGCATGTAGCTTGTGAGAGTCTAGTCTCGTTGTAATGGGTGTCTTAAGTCTTAAAGCAAATTTTAGATTCAAATACTATTCAGTTTGAATTCAAAATTTTATCTAATAAAATAATTTATTTTTGGTTTAAATTCATCCCATACTCCTGTTGTATTCAAATATTACAAATATATCCCTCTGGTATAAAAAGTTGATTTTGTGTACCTAAAGTAAGCTTTTCGTTTAAAAAATATCCCCCATATGTCTCCGTTTAAAAAACTAACGAAAATCAGTGATGTGGCATAAGTGAACTACATGTGCATGAATTAAAAGTGTAGTGTGTCTTTTTCGGCCTGCTATATCCATGTCAGAGGTCCAATCAGCACCCTGCCATGTAAAAATGAGTGTCTCTATATACGTTAGTTTGTCTTACACCTAGTTGGTTTAATGCATGACAAAAGCGTTGACTGGACCTTGGTCGTGGAGATAGTGGGCCCTAAAAGACACACAACATTTTTTTATTCATGTACACATAATTGACTTATGCCACATCACCCGTTAGTTTTTTAAACAAAGACAAACATGTGATATTTGTTTAATGGAAAACTTAACTCACGGGCACAAAATCAACTTTCTCTACCATAGGAATATATTTACAATATTTGAATACTATAAGGGTATGAGATGTTTTAAGCCTTAAATTATTCATTTTTATCATAATATAAATATAAAAAAATTCAAATTATCTATTTTTTCAATTTTTGGTCCATTTTCATAACTTAAAATTTTTATCACATTTTGTCTTAGACAGAGGACGAAATTGATGCAGGTTTTGTTTTTTGAAAGATAGAGCCCGTACAATTGTGAGAGGAGATGCGAGGAATGTTGGCCCGTGGTTCACTGAGTTCGCAGGTGTGGGGTACACGGGTAAATTAAGGCGGAAAGTAGCACCGTGGACGTTAATTAGTGGGGCGCATCCCCACGGCTGACATGAGCACCATTCGATCGAACCGTCCGCTTTTTATCTGGAAAGGATAGATGGGCGGCAAGTGGGTCTCAAAAGGGTCGGTGGGGAATGGTGGGGGCCCATTTCTCAATAGTTTCAACCGACCAACCCTACTAATCTTTAGATTTTTCTTAGTTTGTTGGCTCTTTAACCTACCTAACTGTGGATTTAAACAGTTGGAATTATCTGACGAAAAACAAAAACAGTTGAAATTCCGTTCATTTATGTTCGTCCCGTCATCTATCCAATTAATCCTTGCCAAATCGGCACCCGAAGAGATTGACGGAGGAGATCTAGTACACTCAATTATATTCCGAGCGGGTTCATTTCAGGTCCCACCTCGATCAAAGTTGCATAGATTTGATTAATGACCGCACTGATTTGGAAGTAGGCTCATTAATCCATTAGATCATTTCTATTACGACGACTTCTCCACAACTTTCTTTTCAGAAATAATTATTCGGCTTGCTCACGGATTGATAAAAAAAAATAAAATCCTAATTATATATTAATTAACTAAATTATTTTTTAATTTTATAACTATTTATAGATAGATTTGTAATGTAAAACATAATAAAAAATTATAATATAATTTTTATATTTTTATCACATTATTATTTTTTACTATAATAAATATTAAAAATTATCTTTTTCTTTAATTTTTTACTAAATTCAATATTTTAAAATTTTAAACTTCCCAAAATTTTACCAATCAAACACACCCATGTTTTGAAAGCTTCTTGACACGCTCTCTTTTTAATTTCAATTTTGTTTACTTAAAGCTTATTGATTTTTGTTTTCTATTAAATGGTAGCAGCAAACCTTTTACCATAAAAGAGAGAAGAACATTAGTTAGTAATTTGGATCGGTAGGGACAAAGCCAGTCAAGCCCACTTTCTGTAAAGAACAAAGAGATCAATTCCCTTCCGAGATCGCTCTCTGTTCTCCCTCTCTCTCTGCGTCTGTGCCGAGGTGATCTCCGTCTGACACATTTCTCGGAGCCTATTTCCGAGAGCAATCGAAGGCAAAATCAATCCACTCGATATGGGTAAATCTCTGATCCATCCGATTTATACCACAATCCCGTAGTTATGATGAGTTTTCATCAATTCTACGTTTTATATGCATCTGATTGATTTCTATTTAACGTATTGTAACGGAGAATGGAAGTTACAATACCTATGCGTTTTGGGTTTGTCAAATGCTGCTGGGGCTTTAATGTTTAATTGTTGATAAGTAGGTTCATTTACTGGGTCTGAGTAGGTCTTGGTGGGATTTATTTCGGGCGAATTTCACCTAATTTTAAGGTCTTGAGCTAACTCTTTGCTTTTGGATCGTAGAAAGTTGTCGCATTACTATTTGTGAGTTTTAGTAGATTTTAGGCCTTGGAACTGCTTATCTGTTGGATTGTAAGGATAATGCCTATTGTGATTCGTTTTGGCTTAGTTGAGTTACGGGCATATACTTGAATTCATTTTCGGTTCTGGGTTTTCAAAAAAAATTCAGCGCCTAAAGACATGGTTAAGTGCAAAGTGTGGTGATTGTTATTGCTTTGTGTATGTAGATAGTGCTAGAAGATGGCAATGGTTTAAGTTTCAGCACAATAATCATGGTTAAGTTTCCTATTTTAGGACGGAGATGCTATCGATATTGTTGGTTTGTACATAGGGTTTGGAGGTTAAAATTAAGGGAGGGGTGTTGTGCCAACTAAGTCTTCGCAGACTCTTTTCGTACAGACTTAGGATGATATGGAAATGTTTTTTTGTTGTCTTCTTGCTTAGCAGTTATCGTTTTTGAAGCCTTGACCTTTTTCATTTTGTCATCAATAATAGACTATTTTCTTGTACAGAAAAAAGTGATCACAGTTGTTCTACTCAACTTATTGACGGGGATGGCGTATTCAATGCCACTGGAATTGAAAATTTTACCAAGGAGGTGAGATTAGGCGAATGTGGACTATCATATGCTGTAGTCTCAATCATGGGCCCACAAAGTAGTGGTATGTTTCTTTTCTTTATGAAATCTTTAGTTTTATTTTAGGGATGGATATGCATGAATGTATCTTCTGGATATTTTTAGCTATAACAATGTTATTCTTTTGAATGAGATGAAACAGGGTTTTGAGATGAGATTATATGATTTATCGATTGAAGCCTAGAAAGCTTGAAATGGGTTTTCTCTAATCTTGTGCCATCTGAGGCATGGCTATCATAATGATATTAAATATCGATTCCTACTTGTCTGGTTTAGCTGAGCTGTTATGGTTTACATTCTTTTAGATTTTGCGATTTCATCGTTTTTGCTGTGCTGGAAATTTTATTTGATTTCTTTCTATCGGGACATTGTTACTGTTAATTGCAGTCAATATGAATCTCAAGTAGGGAAACTTACAAGTTTAACATTGGTTGTCATCATCTGAACAGGGAAGAGCACTCTACTAAATCATCTGTTCAGTACCAACTTCAGGGAGATGGATGCTTTTAGAGGAAGGCATGCCATGCAACTTTCTTAATGTTAAAATATTTTTCCTTTGATCATAGATCTTGGATTGAATGGATCTGCTGCTTTTTTAGGTCCCAAACAACTAAAGGTATTTGGTTGGCCAAATGTGCTGGTATTGAGCCTTGTACTCTTGTTATGGATTTAGAGGGCACCGATGGAAGGGAACGTGGAGAGGTGCCTTTTTGTCCCCAATTTTCTTATTAACTTTTATGGATCTCTAATTGTTGCCATCAACATGAATCCTATTAGAATCACAGTTCTTTAATTATTGCTCATAGCCAAATGTACAAAATTGCAGCTCCTATGATGCACATCCTTTCCTGAGTCTCATAAATTCCTTACTGAGTAATGTAATTGTTAGTTTGCATTCTCCTCTCCCCTGCCCATGTACATGCAGTATAAAGAGAAAACCTTTTGCACTATGGAACTGGCATTTGTGTTCTTGATTGCTCAACAGTATCTAATGATTTATTTATTTTTGTTGATAAATACTGCAATTCAAAGATGAGAAATCATAAGATTCTGTTCAGGTTCTCTAGACGGTTATCTGCAATCTCAACTGGGAACTAACTAAAAGGGTTGATTGTTGTAGCTATCCAACTTTTTATAAAAAGGGTTTTCTGAGTTTAATATACAACTACATTTAAGCTCCTCAAAACTATCAACTTTGTGTGATAAGGACTAACGTTTCACTCCAATTTCAAACTTCAGTTTGAAGTTTGAATATGCACCCTCTCTTGAAACGGCCAAAGTCTCCTTACTTAAAAGAAAAAAGACAATAATGGAGGTAGAGGTAATTTGGACGGTTCGGTTTGGCCTTAAAATTCACTTCCTGCCTTTATCTGGAAGTGAAATTTCCAAATTACTTGTACCTGCATTATTGTCCTTTTTCCTATTTTTATAAACTTAGTACTTTGGACATTTCCACCTTTAGAGAGTGTAAAATACAAGTGAAGTTTCCAATTGGGTTACGTAGTTGTTAGTTTGGAGGTTGTACTGCAAAAACTACAGTGAAATCCTAGAGATTTTTGTTACTAAAGTTGTACGTAAATATGCCTCTTTATGGATGTGGTCTACACATGTTGGTGACAAAGCTCAATACCTTTCTCCTTGTCAAGGAAGTAGTCTACATAAGTATTTGATCCAATAGTTTTTGGTTAAGAACCCTCAAAATTTTCTAATATAGGTCAAGAATTCTCTTACAAGTATAATGAAGTAAGGTCATTTCCGAGATATGTTCGCTTCTCGAGCAGAAACAATTAACACAAAAACATAAAAGGTAGAAACAGGAAATGAGTATGAAAAGATTCTCGAGTTATTTTCTGATCCTTACATTTTTCAACCAAGTTGATTGAATTATGTGTAATGTGATTCCACTGGATTCATGGTTTGGGAAGTGATATGTACCAAATGGAGTTCAGACATATGATTTCATGCTTGCACTGATAGAATTATAGCATTTGAATTGAAACACATGTATTGGTACAGATGCTTATCGATCCTTAACTGGACTTTTTTTCTTGTGAATTTAAGAAAAGGCATATCTCAAATGAAAAAGGAGATACAGAAACCATAACTTACTGCATCATTTTTACTTCTTTTTGCGTTCTTTTCAGGATGATACTGCATTTGAGAAGCAGAGTGCTCTTTTCGCTCTTGCCGTGTCAGATATAGTGCTTATAAACATGTAAGTTGTTCTGGTGTATAGCTAGTGTAACTTATAAATATCTTCTGTCTATTAGGTGCAAGTCAAATTGACACATTTATTTTTCATTTAAGAGATTTGCGTGGTTGCTTCTGTGGTTATAAATTTAACCTTTTGAGCCTCTTTTATGCAGGTGGTGTCATGACATTGGTCGTGAGCAAGCTGCAAATAAGCCTCTTTTAAAGACTGTATTCCAGGTATTCCCCTCCACCTGCAATATATCAGTGGTTATTCAGAGTGTCAAAAGTTTCACTCGTTCAACTTTATGCTTGTCTCTGCTTACAGGTCATGATGCGATTGTTTAGTCCACGCAAAACAACTCTGGTGTTCGTCATACGTGATAAAACAAGGGTGTGTTTCCCTTGTCTTGTGTAATTCATGCCAAGGCTTGATGGAGAGCTTTCTTTTTTATCCATGGTTCATTTTTTAGTTTCTGTAGCCTTCTTTTGGTTAATTAGTTTTTAACTTGTTTATCCTTGTTTGTTTATAGACTCCACTGGAAAACTTAGAACCTGTTCTAAGAGAAGATGTTCAGAAAGTGAGAGAATTTGTGCATTCTACCTTATTTTGTTGCGATTTGACTTTTAACACTTTTGTTTAATATATATCCTATCTAACCGCAGATATGGGACTCTGTTCCTAAGCCCCACGCGCATAAGGAAACTCCACTGAGTGAATTTTTTAATGTAAGATGTCATGCTTTAGCTTCGACATGTCCTTATTCTTATGCTGGGAACAAATACATACATATTTATGGTTTTTGTTATTGATGATTGATTCAGGTTGAAGTTGTTGCTCTCTCTAGTTACGAAGAAAAAGAAGAGCAATTTAAAGAGCAGGTATGCATGCATACCTGTATATGATGTCTCTTGAATTTTCTGTGAACAACTTGGAAGGAATTGCATGATTTCTCATAATTATCCGATTTACAAATTATTTGTAATTGATGATAAATTTTTCTTGCAGTTTTTTGCTCGTTTTTTTTTTTTTTTTTCTGAGTATTAGATGCATTTTAGTTCCGTGTAATCTAGTTTAGTAGGCATCTTAGAATAACATCACTTAAGAGTTATGAACAGATTAGCAATTGAAAATCAAATAAGTTTCTTTCTAGTTTCTCCCAGTGTTGTCTATGGTATCGAATTTGTGTTCCGCGCTGGAGCAGGGAGCTGGGCCTTTGGCCAGATGAACTTATCTGACATAGATTTGCATGTTGTGTTCATATAGACGTGTTGTTGTACATGTAGGTTGCTAGCTTAAGACAGCGATTCTTTCATTCCATTGCACCTGGTGGGCTTGCGGGAGATCGTCGGGGAGTTGTACCAGCTTCAGGGTTTGCTTTTAGTGCGCAGCAAATTTGGAAAGTTATAAAGGAAAACAAGGACCTCGACCTTCCCGCTCACAAGGTAATATTTGTGCAACAGGGGTCATTTCTGGCATATGTATATAGTGTTGCTTATGCCCTGCATGATCCATTTGTTTTAGGTCATGGTTGCTACTGTACGTTGTGAAGAAATTGCCAATGAAAAGTATTCCTCTTTTGCTGCAAATGAGGTACCTGCAGTTAATATGATTCAATGTTTATATTAAGTGTTTTGGATGTTCTTTCTTCAAGTTTAGTAAATTTTGTAAACCGCAAGCATCCAAATTGCTTTAAATGATCGCAGGAGTGGTGTCACTTGGAAGAGGCTGTACAGTCTGGTCCTATTCAAAGCTTTGGGAAAAGTGTCAGTTCAATCCTTGGTTCTTTCCTATCAGAGTAAGTACATTTCATGAACTTTTTCAATAATGGCCAACTATGTATTACAGTTTGGAGAAGTATTAATTTGTTTCTAAGTTTTGGCTGAATATAAAATCTCTTCCTCAATTTCTAATTTTTGCAATTGGCTTCCACAGGTTTGCCTAGATCCCAAGTAGTTCATTCTGTTGGGATTTTTTTTTTCAATTTTAAAACAGAAATATATGAAATTTCAATAATATCCTGGAGCATTTAAAGTTGCCCAAAACAAAAAAGTGAAAGAACTAAAGAAAGCATAAAAGCACAAATTTCAATTTAGTTGAGGAGGAGGCGATCCACCCCCTCTGCCACCAATCCTCCACCCTAACAGCAGAGTGGATGGTGGAGGGGGTGGGGGGTGGAAGGAGTGGGATGCCCCCTCCATGAATAATTGTTTTTTTGGGTAGTAGTACATTTTATTTTTGTTTTGCACTTATTTTTTTGGTTTTGTAATTTATCTACTTTTATGGGTTTTTTAAATTTTCTTTTATACAAAGATTTTTTTTTTGATAACGAGGAAAATTCGGGCACCCATTCACGTGTACCAAGCTCGGATGGACCTTTTATACAAAGATATAATTGGGATTTCTCGTGAATCCTAAATAAAAACCAGTCAACTGCATGCGTAGCTCTTGTATTGTAAATTTGAATGCTTCTCTCATGCAAGCACCTCATGTAATAAGGATAAGTCATTTCTTAGGGGGATTTTTTTACTTTGATGGGTAAAGTACTAGCAGTGGCGTGCTAAGTTGTTTGGTCATGTGCACATTGAGACAAATTATGCACTAGTGAGACAGAGTGTTTTTCAAATTCAAGTTTAGGGAATGAAAAGAGGTAGACAGCGGCCTAGAATAACAAACTAGAAAGTAATGAAGGGAATACGTTGATTAGACAAAAGTATTATTTTAGATAGGATAGAATGACGGAAAAGGATATATGTGCGGTGCTACAATAGTTGATGAGGATATATGGCTGACCTCAGCTTAATTGGGCTTAAGGCATAGTTTACTTAAATTGAGTTGACTTTCTTTGGCTCGCTATTTAGTATGCCTCGTATCACCAGATACAGTTATCACATGTTTTTCATGCTTGTCTTCACTCAATAACCTGAAGTTTGGCAAATAGTATTTGAAGTCATCTTCTTGTCCCTTTTTCCTTCTGATGTCTCTCTGAGAAGAGTTTTATCCTATTGAGTCTTGTATTCTTTTTTCTAGGTATGATGCAGAAGCTACATTTTTTGATGAAGGTGTCAGATCTGCAAAGCGGAAGCAGCTTGAAGAAAAATTACTACAGGTAATTCATGTCTGCTATGGTCTTGAGCACTCTTTGGTAAGGGGGGAAGGAAAACCACATTGCACATAACCTGGATTTTCGTTTGGGTTTTTTTTGGGAAAAGAGGGGGGGGGGGGGGGGGGTTGTGGTGTTTAAAAGGACTTTCTAGGTCTTCTCATAGCTTGTGAGTTTACTGATGCAATGTTCTTTGTTTGATTAACTATGGAATATGTGTTTATTTATTTATTGTTTGGGTTATAATACTTCTGACTTGTTTATTTCATTTAATTATTTAGTTATAGTCTCTTTTCTTATTGCTCGTCTTTCCTAATTTGTTAGCTTATCCAACCGGCTTTCCAATCTGCTCTGGGACACATAAGGTCGGGGACTTTAGAAAAATTCAAGGGGGTGTTTGATAAAGCTCTTAATGGAGGGGAAGGATTTTCTTTGGCCTCTCGTAACTGTACACAGTTTTGTATGGCTCTATTTGATGAAGGATGTGCAGGTATGTTAGATTTGAAACTCTAATTCCATTAGCAAAAATGAATCAAAACGAAGGTAAAAGAAAAGGAGAAGAAAAATTTGAGGGGGCTTTTCCATCAGGATACTATGAGGACAAAACAAGTTGAAACCTGGACACCAGAGTGGTTTGTTTTTTTGGATGTGTTTAAGATGTGTGACACCTGAGTGCCATGTGTATACTGACACATCAGTCTTGCAGAGGCTGTCATCAAACAAGCAAACTGGGACACATCTAAAGTCAGAGATAAACTCCGACGTGATATAGATGCACATATTACTGCCGTCCGCACGGCCAAGCTCTCTGAAATTACTGCTCACTATGAGGTATAATTGCATTAGCCTTTTTGACTTTTGACTGATGTCGTTCAGGCTTAGCAACAATGTTTAGATTCCAGTGAATTGACAACTCAAGCAGTATATGGGAAATATTTTGAAATAATTTGGTAACTGGTGTTAATCATAAATTTAAGCAAGCCAACACCAACAAAAACCAATGGAAGACCCAACACCAACAAAGTCTAACGTGATAATGTCTGTCATGATGACAAAATAAGTATATACACTGTTATATGATTAGTGTTTGTACTGAACATTAAATTACTAAGTTAGGAACCTTTTTTTTCCTTTTCAGGGCAACCAATGGTGTACAAATTACTAATAATATGCCTGATGCAACTTTTAATATTTATATACAAAATAATAAATCTTAATTTTTTAATGTCTAAAGCACTGTTGTTGTAAAAAGATGAAACCGTTAGTGGATGCTACATCCTAAAGTTCTTAGATGAACAAATGTACAAAAGGAAAGATTAACGTTTTCGGGTTATAGAAGGATATTTTTGAACCAAAGAGTTAACTGGTTTGATAACGATCCATCTAGCTTTGGAGCCTGCGAGGAGTTGTAGACAGTGCCGTAGGAACATCTAGTCTCTTCCTTTGTGTGCTGGTACGAAAACTATTTATGTGAGTTTTCTTTTTGTTGTTATGATATCTTACATGTTGTGCATTTGTGCTTGATGTCAGTGTTTCATATGGTTTTGAATTGCACAAAATGTTAACGTTTTCTTAGTAGTCTTCAATCCCTTGAATTTGATATATGAGGTTGGCAAGATAAGGAATATATGGTACCTTGCTGATGGTGGTTGTCAATTTGCAGGAAAAACTGAAAGAGGCATTATCAGGACCTGTGGAAGCTCTTTTAGATGGAGCTAGTAATGAGACGTGGCCTGCAATAAGGAAACTTCTTAGGCGTGAGACTGAAGCTGCTGTTGCTGGGCTCTCTGGTGCACTTTCTGGTTTTGACATGGATGACCAAACAAAGAATAAAATGGTTGTAAGCATAGAGGACTATGCAAGAGGGGTGGTTGAAGCAAAAGCAAGAGAAGAAGCTGGAAGGGTCCTGATCCGTATGAAGGACAGGTTGCAACTCCTAGCAATATATGAATCCAATTGGCTAGCATTTCCCAGATTATCTTGTGGTGTTTGACTTTAAGTTGCCAACAGGTTTTCAACATTATTTAGTCATGACTCTGATTCAATGCCACGGGTTTGGACTGGGAAAGAAGACATTCGAGCTATCACCAAAACTGCTCGCTCTGCAGTATGCCACAGTTTATGTAGTTGTTATTTATTTTATTTCAAGTTTGTAGTGCACTAATGTTAATTGTATACATTTACTTTTCCAGTCCTTAAAGTTGCTCTCTGTTATGGCTGTCACCCGTTTGGATGATGATGACAATGATACTATCGAGAACACACTATCCGTTGCTTTGGTGGATTCTGCAAGTGCTGCTGTTAAAGATAGGAGTATCACCACATTTGATCCACTGGCCTCAAGCACTTGGGAAGAGGTGACTTTTGGTTAGCCGAAGTTTTTTCTTGTGAATTGTATATGCTGAAAATCCTATTCTCAAATCTTGGTGATAAACACATAGATATAATTGATTGAAACATGGTTTCCCTACCAAAGTTCTTCTAGCTAAAATCTTCTGGAACTTTACAAAACATTCAAACTTTTTGTTCTTTTAGCCCAATTAAAATCTTTACAGGTCCATGCTGGCAACGTATTAGTCTGGTTCAGCACAAATTTGACATCTTTTTAAATGCATGCTTAATTTCATTGAAAAAGCACAATTAGGGGCAGGACTCTAGTGCAAGAAATGTACGAAAAATGTATACAGAAAGGATAGGAGGGGAATATTCCTACCTCTAGTGGGCGAGGCAAGGGCAGCACTACTTGCTGTCCAGGAGGGTTCTTTTTTATCACTAGACAGGCTTATGTTTGAGGGAGATGCTAAAGTGGTGGTAGATGCAATTGCTCATTCTGGAGAATCAGCTCCGTGGCAAATAGAGGGCTTAGTTGGGGATATTCATTGTTTAATTGATTATCACCCATCCTGGGTTTTCAATCATGTGAATCGTAGGGCAAACGAGTTGGCCCACAATCTTGCTTAATGGGCTGCTCTTGAACTTTTGGAGGGGAATATTCATACCTCTAGTATCCTGTATCTATCCTCTCCAGTGACAATCCAAGGGAACCTCCCCCCCCCCTCCCCCCGGGGCGATTGTCCTGTAGTAGTTTCTTTTAATGAAGTTTACTTAGAAAAACAAAAAGAATGATGATAAAAAATTGCGCATCGTTGTTCCAAATCAGTTGATGAGGATTCATACATCTGAACCCAATTTAATAGCTGAAGGCTTAGTTTTTGAGTAGAGAGTTGAGATGGGTAATGGCACTTAAATGAAATGGCTGCTTTCTTGTTTGTATGTTTTGAGTGATCTCAGTATAATCTTTGTACTGATTTCACCTCTTCTTTTTTAATAATACTGTTCTTACTTATATATAAAAAAAAAAAAAAAAAAAAAAGGCTGCTTTCAGAAACAAAAGTGAAGAAAAAGAAGAATAAAATAAGGCAAAATCAACTAAAAATTTATTCTTGATTTCAGAATTGGATTAATTGGACCACCAAGCTGCCAGAATGTTCTTGATGCTTGTTTTGATTCAACTTCCCTCTCTCGCACTTGCACTGTCCCAATGTTTTATGGCCTTGTTTCACACTTAAGCTCTAGTTAGTTAATGTCATTGGTTTCTTTCATACAGGTTCCACCCACGAAAACTTTGATTACACCTGTACAGTGCAAATCTTTGTGGAGGCAATTCAAGGCAGAGACTGAATATAGTGTTTCTCAGGCTATTTCTGCACAGGCATGATACTCTGTATTTTTATAATTAAGTAATTTTGATAGTTTACATCACTCGTAGAGAATGGACTTTATGAGGAATACTGGTTTCCATTCTGCCACAATTTCTCATGGGGATTGGCGATAAGATTTCCCAATGGGAAGCCTGGTTAATGATATTAAAAGCAAAGAGAGACATTTCTAAAGAAAGGATCCCCGAGTTTGGGATTGTACAGCTCTCCTGGCTTTGTCTTGTTGTTGAAGCAATTCAAAGTACCATGAGAGTTGTAGATTTTCAATGTCTCCTGGCTTCGTGTTATTGTTGTACTGTATGCCTCATAAAATCTGCTTGACAATCTGACTAGAAAAAACATGCAGCACTGCTGTCAAGCTCTGAATTGTTCAGTTTGTTGCCTCGCTTTTTATTTACTTGAAATCTGCATATATTATGGTTGAAGATCTGCAGAAATTTATAGTTCATATGAATATATCGATGTTTGTTACTTTGGTAGCGACTAATTCACCAATCTATTTCACTCTTATTTGTTTTTTCAGGAAGCCAACAAGCGCAGTAACAACTGGTTGCCACCACCATGGGCAATTGCTGCGTTGGTAATTTTAGGATTCAATGAATTTATGACTCTTCTAAGGTACATATTTCTTATGTTCTATAAAATTTGGTTTCGTGAGGGCTCATGCTTGTATCCTGGCATTCAATGGTTTAAATATTCAAGTATTCGTTCATGGCAGAAATCCCCTCTATTTGGGTGTCATCTTTGTTGCTTTTCTGCTTGTGAAAGCCTTATGGGTGCAGCTGGATATTTCGGGTGAATTCCGCAATGGTGCTGTGAGTATCATATTTTATTGGGACTGTTTAAGGGTCATTTTAAGAAGCTTCATAACTGGTTAATTGATGAAGATGCGCATGGAAAATTGAACTTGAGACAGATTTGTACTCCCCTACTTTCATTCTCTATATACCAATACGCTTAATGCAAATTACATCATTGGAATTATTGCTTACAACCAGTTCTGTGAAGAGCAGTCATTTGAATTTATTTGAGTTTTCTTTAATTATATTTCTGTTTGTGCAATACAATCTAATAAAGTTGACTTGTAATTGTGTAATTGCAAACAGCTTCCTGGTCTTATCTCCTTGTCTTCCAAGTTCGTTCCCACTATCATGAATCTTCTTAAAAGACTAGCAGAGGAGGGGCAAATTCCTACAACTAATGGTCCCCAAGGAAACCCTTCCATAGCATCAAAAAGTTCTAGAAATGGAGTAAGTGCTAGCAGTGAAACGTCATCTAGTGCGTCATCTGAAGTAACTTCATCTGAGTACTCGAGTCCTTCAAAAGAAGAGTAAAGCAACTAATCCGTTCGGATTAAAGATGAGTTTTCTTCCTCCTGGAGATGCTGGTGCATGTGGAGTCTGTGGTTCAGCTCTTGGGAGCATGCCCGGGAGGAATATTTTTGAAGGCATTGATTTTTGTTGAAGTGCCACAGATGGGGGGCCGTGAGTTGTCGTGAGGAAGCCCCATTAATAGTTATTACGTCTACTTTAGGTGCTTTTATGTTTCTTCGTGGGATAAAGCAACAAACAGGTCTCTTCTTTGACCTATGCTGGTGTTGGCTCATTATTGCTGGTTTGTATTAAATTATTTGTCCTTTTGAGTTGTAACGCTGTGTGGTTGTAAGCCATTAGAAACAGACTGGAAACTAATTTTGCAGGATAAGCATGCAAGAAAGGTCAGTTATTTTCTACTGCTCTTTAAAAGCATTGTAAGTGTGGCTGGAATGTAGAATTCAACTCTTATATTATAATTGAGCTTTTGCGTTGTCCTTATTACTCTGTAAACTCTTGAATTTTAAGGTCAATTCTCGTGAGCGCCATAATTTTTTTCCTAACACCACGTTTGTGCGGGCGTACTTACCCAATTCGTCCAACGTAGAAATTCAGACAATTTTTTTTCTATGCCATTTAACTTTATTCAAAAAACAAGAGAACCCACTTCAAGGGGGCAAAAAATAAAACAGTGTCTCTGTAATTCTAGAGGGAGGAAGTGAAAAGGAACTAAACCAAAAAACTGTCTAAAGGCAGCCCACTTAGCGAAGAAATATGCTTGACGTGAAACCTTAGAGAGATTCCACGATGGGCAAGACGCCACAATTTCATGAATGGCTTCATTTACATGACGTCTAATGATATCATTAGGGCCAATCGATACATAAAGTGGAGGAAGACAAATTTGGCAGCTGTCCATTTAGCAATCGATGAAGATACGTGTTCTGTGACACGAGAAAATCTCAGGTCTCCTAGCCCTCATGTGAGATAGAAAGTACCCGATCTCACACTTAATCCATAACCCTCTCCCTTATTCGCAATAGATTTAAGAGATGATTCTGTTTTACATCCTATTTTCAATTTTTTTTTTAATTTGTGAAAAATACACTTTTCTTGGGTTCTGATATTTTGTAAAATAAAAAAATAGAAAAAGAAAAGAAATTGCTCTGAAACATCTAAAATATACTGTTCAGATTCTCGCTCTGATGCTTCGTGCCAAGTGTGCCTCGTGTGCGCCACAAAAATGTCCCTAGCGCACACGCCACATGCGCGCGACATGCGCAAATGTGTCTGGTGCACTATAGCAAATATATGTGAATTCTTCACTAATAAATACATAGTTCCCATGTGAGACACTTGTAATAAATTCCTAATACCAAAATATTAGATATTATATTACTTACTTTTGAAAAACTTTAATATATTTTGCACTCAAAACTATCAGTTTTGTTATATTTCGCTCCTTAATTACTAAATTTTTATACTTCGCACCCTCAATCATTAATTTGAACGAAATTTACTATTTTGGTTGAGCAAATTGATGAATTTACCTTCAACAAAATATAATTATACAAAAATTATGAAGGTAATTATATCGTCAAAACTTCAAAAGTCATTTCATGGATGATAGTTGAGTGACTAAATGTAAAGTAATTGATAGTCTGGGATGTAAAATGTCAAAATCCTAATAGTCTGGGACAAAACTATTTAACTTTTTTTTTTCTTTTCTTTCTCTGTACCACCTTGTCGACGCTATCGTAAGTTCCTTCCCGTAACAATGGGTGTAAAGGTTAGATACGTAGGTAGGGATCTTGTGGTCTTATAATGCTTGGTACTTACCATTCCACAATGACAAAAAGTTTCTCTGGTCGGACCCACTGAGCTAAATTGTGTTTTCAGAGTAGTAAATACAGTCCGAAGGGGGAACATATAATTGTAACTATAGTTCGCATAAAATTTGTTGTCGCATCTGAGTTTTTGTCCGAATCTATGTACGTATCTCGTGTCAATTTTCCTTTTGAGAAAGACATGTAAGCTTGAGGAAGCTGAGAGACAGTTATACGCATGCACAGGATGCATGCGGGAAGCAAGTTTTGCCATATATGTTCGAAATACAGTTGAGACCTTCAAATTCTAGTCGACTTTGCTCCAACAAAAAAAAATTGCAGTTGACTTTGATAACCATTCACATCAAAAGCTGTCACGGGTATTGATGTTCCTGCTGCGGCACTTTGCACGATGAACATAAATGTCCTGAATATTAGGTCATTGTCCAACCCAAAAAAACTGGTGAAGCGAGATAAGGGTGACTCTATGCTGGGGATTGTAGTACATGTGGGAGGTGATAGATACTGATATATCAGTGTCCTACAATTTCCCTTTCACTAAACCTTCACCAAGTCGATTTAGGCCAATGGGTACGCAAGAGTTTACAAAAACAGACAGCCACGGCAAACGTCTGAAGGTTTGATGAAGGTTCAAGCTCTGCCATTATGTTTTCAATCTTCAGATCACCAGTTATCTGTCGTATATTGACAGATGATATCGGCTGTGCCAACTTCATGTGCAAATGTCCATAGGGCGTTAATGAGACAGATCAACTTTAGCTCTCAAAATGTCTAGTCTAGTGTATCCGTGTTGAGTGTGGGTTCGGGCATGGAAGAAATGGACCTGGAACAGCTAAGCAAACCTCTCTCCTTCACCCTTCACCCTTCACCCCTCACATGGAAGTCTGGAAACATGGACAAACATAGAAAATACTTGAGTTTCCAATCACCCACTCATTCATTTGTATGTCTTTGCTGCTGGCACGCCAATGTGCATGGTCTTAAGTTGCATGTTCATTTTTTTTAAAACCGCGTTATTTTAATAGAATTGTGAATATTTTAAAACCGCAGTGTAAAATATATTGGTATTTATGTATGAATTTGAAGATTTTAATTATTCGTTCTACAAATTTTGTTGGATACCTTTATATTATGAAATAAATTTGAAAACCAACATACCCGCGTGGGTTAGAACATCGGGGCCACATGGGAACAATGATTTTTCAATGATTGTCCGCTAATGTGGACTCTGATATCCTTGATTTGTCTTCTGGTTGATCGACAGTACTTGAATGAATTGAGAGAAGGACCCCTTGACAAGGCCGGTGGTACGCAAGGGTTTAGATGTTTACTTTTTCTATCTGTTTGCGCGGTGCTGGGTTGCGGGGCTTTAAGTTGTATACCCTGCAGAAAGTGAAAATTACCCTTTACTTTTCTGTGATTTCTTTAATTTGTTGGTAAATTAGTTTCTGATTTGCCATTGCGCCCTGCGATTTTGCAGTGACTTTACTTACGTTGTCAAGATGTTAACAGATCATGGCAATACGGAAGGGAATAAATGCTAAGAATGGACTGCCTAAAATTTTGTCGTCTTTCTTAAACTCTTTTGTGGGGAAGTAAGCACGTTATAGCCTCACATTACAGGAAGGCCGATTCACACCATCAGCCACCTCAAATGAAGATTGAAGAGAAACAATGCCAGAAGTGGGTGGGGGGGTTCTAGGCAAGTTTTTTAAGAAATTCTCTATTTTCTCCAAGCTTCTTGCTCTTCCCATTTGGAGAAGTATTAGAGATTACTGATATAACATTGTGAGATGCAGAATTTTAACGTGGACTGAGAATCTTCTCAAGCATGCCTTCCTTTTCTTTTACGTTCCTAGCCATTTACTTGCCAAGTTCAATGGGTTTGGAGTTTTTGAGGTTTGTATTTTGTCAGAAAAAGGAGAGTTGAGGAGTAACAAGACCCAAGTTCACAACTCAAATTGCTAGCCCCCTCATCGATCATAAAGTTACGTGATTGACCAGTCGCATTTACACCTGAAAGATTCACTCATGCATCAGAGTCACCTCCCCCACCTATCCTTTCTTTATGATCCAAGAGCCCTTCATCGACCAATATGTAATGCACGCCGCATTGCTGCAGTACACAACAATTGCTGTGAAAATGCCACCTATCTTTGTGCTAACATATCTCAAGAGTTGGGTCCCAAACCTGCGTTCCGTCTTTTGATCGCAGGTAGTCTGGTGAAAAGACGGGGGAAAAGGAAGAGAAAAAAAAATGAAATAAAAAGCCTGTCGTGAATGTCATCTAACGAATTATGACTAGTTGGACCATTCTATTTTTGAGAAAATTATTATTCGAGGTTTCAATAACTCAGTCGAATGTCTCTAGAGAACAATAATTAAAAATTCAAGAGCTGCAAGCGCAAACATCAACATTGCAGATGATACTATATTTTCACGGCTTTCATAATGTATTGGTTGATGAAAAGTTACTAGGATCCGGTGCACCATATTTATGAGCAATTTTCAGGTTGTTTTCTGGACACTTGAGATCACAAATGGTTCTCATCGTCCCCGCGGCCTCCAGGCGCTATCCATCAATTCACCGCCCCTTTTTGATTAAGTCAGCAATGAAACACAGATGCTTACTCCACAGGTAAAAAAAAAAAAAAAAAAACCTGATCCCTTGCCATGGGCCCATGCATTGGCTTTAACGAAATCAAAGATCCACTTTAGAGTTACGTGTTTTGGAGCCAGAAGAAAGAAACGTCTGCAGTTGGAAATCATAGCGGCTATGAGTGGAGAAATCGTAGGCAGGGGAAGAGAGTTTGATAAGATTTTCGAACTACCCAAAGTAGTACTTCAAATATATAATGGCCTAAATTAATGCGCACCTTTCTCATAGTGTATGCTGGTAACTTAGCTGTCATGAGGGTACTTGATTAGAAAACAGAGGAGTTAATCCAGCGGCCATGAATTCCTACTCCAACTGTGGCATTCATTTCACCATTCAATAACTATTCCAGTTGTAGTTTCAGTATCTTAAATGCAGTTGAGGTCAATTTCTTATATTTTTTTCTTATAAATGTCTGGGTACACATAAAACAAGGCCAACCAGAGGCAGCCACATAGTGGTCACAGAGAAGCTCGTTTTCTGGAGGTGTTCTGAGGCCTTTGTCTGCCTTTCCATGGCTGTAGTTAGCGCAGTGAAGCTCTTTTTCTATTTGGTTCTATGGCTATCGAGTACACTTCCTTCTTCTCAAGGTTCTCTGCCTGCTCCCATTTCGTTCAGCATCTTTAGCTATATATGCAGTTTTTATATTCATAATCTTCCAATATCCATCTGAGTGAGAGAGAGAGAATGTTTCTTCTCTTGGGCGCCCATGCTTGTGTTAAATGAACATACTTTTTTTCGTTTTGGTGTACGTGACATTTCACTTCAAGATCATTGGTTACAGAATGAACCAAAAATTTCTATAAACTTCTGGGAAAGATCTCGATTTAGAAGGCTGTCTTTCATTTTGTTTGCCTTCTGTTGGCTCACATTTCTGAGTTTTAGTTTGTAGTCCACTTTTATGCATACTTGATCAGCGATGCATTTGATACACTGCCACGCAGAGAAGTAAGAAAGGATATGGCGATGTAGTTTGTGACAATCTTTCGCCATTGTTGGTGTATGCTGGCAGTGGATCAAACATACTACAGTTTCTCTGTGGGAATTTCTTCTTCTACTTCATTGAATTTTACTTCTGGAGCAGTAAAAGAGACGACCAAAAAATCTTTGATCCCCTTTTCCAAGTCTCCAACCTCAATGGACTAGTGGGTTCTCTTTACAAATTTTAGATTCTGTAGTTCCTTCTATAAATAAAAATTGGGGAAACTAATCATTCATTTCCACGGTGATCACCTCAGCACAAAAAATCTAGTGAAATTGAAAATGTTACCACTTACAATAAATCTGCTGTCGTGGACCATTTGCATTGCAGGTAAGGAGAATTTTTGGCCATACCGATACCCGTTTATCAGACGTGCGAGCTCATTCTCATCCTCATCAGCATCATTTTCATCATCCAGCGGTGGCAACCATGCTTATGACTATATTATTGTTGGAGGTGGCACAGCTGGGTGTCCCTTGGCTGCCACCCTCTCTCAGAACTTCAGTGTTCTGCTGCTTGAAAGAGGGGGTGTCCCTTTCTCCAATGTAAATGTCTCATTTTTGCAAAACTTCCACATTGCCCTGGCAGACACTTCTCCAACTTCGGCTTCCCAGGCCTTCGTTTCCACAGATGGAGTCATTAATGCTAGAGGTAGAGTTTTGGGTGGTGGCACTTGCATCAACGCTGGCTTCTACACTAGAGCAAGCACAAGGTATGATTTGCTTACAAATATCCATGCCTATACTCGTATGCTAAGTTGTTTCTTGCTTAATGGGTTGAGCATGACAGCCGAATGAACATCTTTTTGATTAGCAAATGTATATTGTAGATCCTTTCTTCTTCTTTTTTTTTTTTTTTTTCTTTTCTAGAATACTATTCTTAGGAGGATTCAGAATATTTGCTGCACAAGTTCGTAGTTATTTCAGTTCTGTTGTCTGATCTTTTGTTGTAGTAGAAACAGAATTTCACGGTTTCTCTTATGAAGCATAGGAATGAGTACCCCAGTTGATTTGCATGCTTTAATTTACTAAACCTTCAAGTTTCCAACAATATGTTCAGAAGCAAAAAGAGTTGAAAGAAAAAGAAAAACAAACACAATTCCACCAAATTAATTATGAATTAATTTGTGCTAAGCATTCACGCGCCTCATAATTGCTGCTCGGTGGTAGCTGTACTTTCTTTCTTTCCATCTCCGGGGCTAACCTCATCAAGAAAATTCAATTCCACCAAATTTGAGGTTTCCCCCCTTGTACAAGGTTGCTGAATCATACATCCATCATTATTCTTTGCTAAAAGTTCCTGCTAGTTTATTGCTCTGTCTCTCTATATCTCTTCACATATATATAGGTGTATGTATTATGTATACGTAATATATTTGTATATACTAGTGAAGAGAAAGGGTTAAAACTAGTCGAGAGGGAGTCAGAAAGAGAAAACCAACGCATGTTACTCCAATGCCACTCTTTACAAACTCTCACACAAATAGAATGCTGATGTTTGATTTTCTGTGGCGTAACAAAGACGCTCACAGAAAGCCAAAAGGCATGTAGGTAGAGGCCATAGCCGACCATGCATGGGTGTAGCACGCACCAGTATCCTCTATATATCACCTAAAGAGGAAATGGCTTAACTGTCATTACCCAAATAATGCAGACAATACCGAACCCCTAGATGGAGCTGTCTCTCCTTCTACTTTCTAACCCTATGAAGATGTTGATATAGCAGTGCGGACCACGATACTCTGCAATTTGGGTGACCGAATTGCAGTGCAATTGTGAGAGAGAGTGGTCTCGACCGGGACCACACCTGCCCGGGCAACACCCCCACCACGCTCTCTCCAGAATTGCAGGCGATCTGAATTCAGTGCAATCAACTATTTCAACATTGTCTAGTGAAAGTAAAACTTGCACGGCTGCATCAGAAAGCACATATCATTATCACCCCAAGGGAGGGCTAGAGAACCATCTTCGCCTAAGTCACCTTAATCAATGGCCGAAATTTCTGTTGGGAACAGTTCATTAGCTTTTTTGTCAATTAGAAAGAAGAGAGGTCAAAACTTCACCCGCGGCCAAATGACTTTCCGGGTAAAAATTCGAAATATTCTTAGTTTCGAAAGTATTGATGGTGGGGTACGTGACCGTGATATTCATGACAATGCCATCTAATGTATACCTAATTCAGAAACTTGGTCCGATATCACTTACTTTCTTGTTATGATCCCTTGACACTCAGCTTTTCCCACAGAAGGTTATAATTAGCGTGTGGGTTGTGTCGGATCTAAAAGGAAACAGACACATTTAAGGCAGTCATAAATTCCCTTGGATATGTGGTCCATAGGATGTCAAGGACATTACAGCTCATCACCATTTTTATTCACCCACCTACCCATAAATTCATCATCTGCCAATTAAACCAACACTCTCCAAAGACGGAAAAAAAACTTTTGAGACCTGGCTAGCACAAGTGATACAAGTCAATAACAATAGAACAGGGGCCGAGCAGAGAAGTCCGGACTAGCAGTGTCCTTCAGGGGATAGTTGGGCGGGGCAGAAAGTTGTCAAAGGCGGGTTGGTAAAAAAGCCCTTCAATTATGGCCCCCTAGCTAATGTGGCTTGCTGGCTGTAGGTGGCTCTTTTGGTTGCTTTTGGTCCCCTTGTCTTGAGTTTTTGGTTGAAAGCTAGGTAGCCTGCGTACTTTGGGCTCTGCCGTCCTTGGTAAATCTTTTATGCAGTTTTGGGCTCAGCCCTCCTTGGTAAATCTTTTTACGTTTTTAATATATCT
Source organism: Morella rubra (assembly GCA_003952965.2). Lineage (NCBI taxonomy): Eukaryota > Viridiplantae > Streptophyta > Magnoliopsida > Fagales > Myricaceae > Morella > Morella rubra. The sequence goes on along the minus strand of CM025851.1, from coordinate 6,133,887 downwards.
CGCTTATCCAATGAGAAAAATTCAATAGCACTTCGCATTCCATGAGCCTGGGGCATCGCTGGCCTACTTTCCTACAGGTTATGACTTTGTGTGCAAATTAAAATTTTTGTAACAAAATCTCAACACAAGTTATAGAACGAAATTTATGACAAATTGAAGAACACAAAAGCTTTGTATATAGTCATCGAAACGGAAGGCATATGGACAATTTTTTTGGCCATACAGAAACCCAAGTCGATGCTTTAACCAGCTGCGGTATGCAGGTTTCTAAAGAAGGTCGGTTGGGATTTAAAGCTAGTGAACAAGTCCTACCCTTGGGTAGAGAGGCAAATTGTCCACCGCCCTAAGCTAGCACCGTGGCAGAGAGCCGTAAGGGACAGCCTTCTGGATGTTGGGGTGTCGCCTTTTAATGGCTTCACTTATGATCACGTGTATGGAACCAAGATCGGGGGGACCATTTTCGACAGGTTTGGCCGCCGCCACACTGCTGCCGAACTGCTTGCTTCGGCGAACCCTCTAAAACTCAGTGTCTTGATTCAAGCCTCTGTCCAGAAGATTGTTTTTGACACAACAGCAGGTATGCGTACCATCTTCCTCAAGTACTGTATCATCTATGTGTTCTGTCGTTTAGTGGCAGAACACGAGAGTCAGGGGGGCACGGTTTAGGCATTTATTAGACAACGAACACCTCTGCTAACCACTTGGAAAATAAAAAAAGGGGAAGGAAATACTAAGGCGAGCTTCAAGTTGTGCTTGAATATAATCACATAGCACTATGTAATGAGATCGTACTGACCAATATAGGAGAGCGGCCCAAGGCTGTGGGGGTCATTTTCAAAGACGAAAAGGGTGACCAACATCAAGCAATTCTTTCAAATAACCCACAGAGTGAAGTCATATTGTCTTGTGGAGCGATTGGGACCCCCCAGATGCTAATGCTAAGTGGTATTGGAGCGAAAGCTGAGCTCAAGAAGTTCAACATTCCCCTGGTGCTCGATAACAAGTTTGTTGGGAAGGGCATGGCGGATAACCCCATGAACTCCATCTTCGTTCCCACTAATCGCCCAGTGAAGCAGTCTCTCATTCAAACTGTAGGGATTACGAAGAAGGGTGTGTACATTGAAGCTAGCAGTGGATTTGGACAGTCCAGCGATAGCATTCAATGCCATCATGGTATCATGTCAGCCGAGGTAAGCAACACGATCTAGACGTCAAAGCATGCATGGTCATAGAAAACAATGACAATTTATAACCTGGTTAATTAGTTATTAGCTGAGCTCAAACTAATACTCTTCCTGAATAAAACTGCGTTTTTTATATGAGAAGATTGGGCAGCTCTCCACCATTCCTCCAAAGCAAAGAACGCCAGAGGCCATTCAAGCTTACATCAAAGGCAAGCGCAACTTACCCCATGAAGCATTCAAAGGAGGCTTCATTTTAGAAAAGATTGCCACCCCTCTTTCAACAGGTGAGGTCAGACTGACCAACACCAATGTCGACGACAACCCTTCTGTCACCTTCAACTACTTTAAGCATCCATATGATCTTCATCGCTGTGTTGAGGGGATTCGCATGGCCACAAAGATTGTCCAGTCGAAACACGTCAGGGACTACGCAAAGTGCAACAAGCAAACTATGGAGAAGATACTTAACATGAGTGCCGGTGCCAATGTTAATCTCATACCTAGGCATCCCAATGACACGAAGTCTGTAGAGCAGTTCTGCAAAGACACTGTCATCACTATTTGGCATTACCATGGTGGGTGTCATGTGGGTAAGGTGATTAGCAGTGACTACAAGGTTCTTGGTGTTCACAGGCTCCGAGTTGTTGACGGCTCAACATTTAGCGAATCACCAGGCACAAATCCCCAAGCCACTGTTATGATGATGGGCAGGTAAGGAAACAAGAAAGAATGCAGAATATAGAAATGTTTAAAATACCAACTCTTTTTTTCTATTTTTATCACCGTGTGCATTTATCCATCTTGTCATTTGGTGATATTCAGGTACATGGGAATGAAGATTTTGAGGGACAGATTAGGAAGAGCAGCTGGCATATGAGGAGCTTGGAACTTGGAACTTGGAAGGTCCGGTAGGAGGATAAGTGGAGAAGTGTTTGTTTGTAATTCGAGGCATGTAATTTTAGTATTTCTTTTTTCTTCGCAAGCAGCATATGCAGAAAATGGCTTGTCACTGCAAACCTTTATTCCAGCTTTCCTTTTTCTACTTCTAAGATGTTTTGTCTACAACTCTAGATCATAACCTTCCCTTTGGTTGCTGATAAACCTGTGGAAAAAGAATTACCATTTACCAACAAAACAGATAGCAACGAACAGGTTAAACTCCCAGCAACCAGAGAAACGCCATTATATAGCCTTTAAGGTTTGCCAAAGAGATTGTGCGTTTCTATTATTATGAATGGACGCGGGTTTTAGGTCCATGAGGAAGCAGACGCAAACATTTCTATTGAAGCCTCGTATTATTAGAGGATTCACGTATGAATACAATTCCTTAAGCACCCATTTTTTTTAATCTCCAACAATCAACAGATAGATCAAGTGTTGGGGTTGGCTGGAGTTCTCTAAACATATCTCACTAGTTTCTTCTTTACCTTTACTTTCACCTTAGTTCTTTTGAATGCCGTATCCTTAGTTCTTTATAATTAACTGATTCAAAATAACTTTCAATCTTCTTTTCACCAATTTTTCCTTATTTTTCTATAATTTTTCTTTTTTTAGTTAATTTTTCAACCATTTATTCAAAATATTCCAGTTACATTCTCAACACTTCCTCCCAAGCTGCTACTGCTACTAACTCATAGCTGCTATTATTTTAACATTTCAACTTTTAAACTTTACACTTTAATTTTATAGTTTTATTTTATATTTATTATAGTATCATTATTTTATTCAGAAAAAAATAAAAATTTGAGATTAAGCTGCTGTATAAGCAAGGAGAATAATTTTTATCTAAAATTGATTGATATTTTATATTTTATTACAAAAAACATCTTTTTAATGAGTTCGCCTAAGACCCAGTTATCTTAGAGGCCTGCTGGAGGTGACAAATCCTCACAGGCCTCCGGTACTCTGATGGTTGTGGACTCTAAGGATCGATGAAACCCAGGTCAATTGTCTAATGCAGAGAAAAGTTGCATTACATTCGCAAAGTCCAAACTTACAAAGAACATCAATGCCGATTTGAAAATATATCAAAGTAGGTGTAGTAGATTTCTAATCATAAAAACCGAGCAAAAAAAAAAATATTTCTAATCATAAAACTCTGAGAGAATAGGGAGGAAAACATATGGATAGGCTCCTCCGGCACAAACTTTTCAATTCCCGGTGCCAGAGGAACCTAATTAACCAATATTATCTACCGAGATGCGGAAAGGTTTTGCGTTTGAAAGAAGAATTTCGTGTCTTCCCTCCTTTCAAATAACCACATCAGACCTCCACTACATCCGAGAGGTTCAATGAGGAGAAACAATATCGCCATATTTACATTGGATTTCGCATTTATCACTGGCAAATTAGTGATATGGGGTTCATCAAGTGCCACAATTATAAATTCTCAAGCCAAAATCTTCCAATCATTTCTCAAGATTCATTTGACAGCATTTTACGCAAAGAAAACTCAAATCTTATTGGGTAGAGACCGCTATTGTACGTAGACGGGGGGCTTCAGCCGGACCTACCGAGATTCTGGCCATGATTTGAATGATGACCCATGTTCACTTGTGCTGCCTCTGGGCAAACTTCGTAGTCTCTGCCAAAACTGCCTTTTACTCTCCTCCCTCAACGGTCCTGAAGTAGAGTGTCTCCGAAAAGACCCGGATACTTGTCCCTCAAGTCCCCCCGATGAGCTCAGCATATCAGATGCTGATAGAGCTCTCTTACCCGCATCTAAACCAGTCAAAAGATCATCTTGGCTGCAACTTTTTGACCCTAGATCATGTGTTTCATCAAACTCATTGCATACTAGCTTCAAGGCCTGAACAACTTCACCCATGAAAGGACGGTGAGATACTTCTGGTTGCACACACATAGATACAATTGCAGCTACTTTAGCGACACTATTGAATGAAATATTTGACTTTATAGCTGGATCAATGATTGTTTCCAAGCCCTCTTCACTTGTGAGAAGTGGACGGGCCCAAGCAACTAGATTTTCTTGACCTGATGGTTGTGACAAGTCTACAGGCTTTCTTCCTGTTAGCAGCTCCAGGAGTACTACACCATAGCTGTAAACATCGCTTTTCACAAGGAGATGTCCAGTCATTGCATACTCAGGAGCCAAGTAACTGCCAACATAATGTAGCAGGATAAATAACTAGGATATCAAATTTGGAAAAAGCACACAAACAATAAAGCACTTGCATGGAGAAATACATTTATCGGACAAGGATAAAGTTCCAGACCCAATGAATAAATTTAGTTCGGAAACTTTAATGATAGGCATATCTATGTTCCATCAATACGACAGGACACAATGTATTGTGCTTAATAGAGATGAACTTCATACCCAAAAGTTCCCATGACATGCGTTGAGATGTGTTTGTTTCCTTCATCCATTGCAGTTCTAGCCAATCCAAAATCTGAAACCTTGGGTGTGAAATCAAATTCCAATAAGATGTTGCTGGACTTGAAGTCTCGATGTATAACACGGGGGTTTGAGTCTTCATGCAGATAGGCTAAGCCCCTAGCTGCACCCAGGGCAATCTTCATTCGGGCATCCCAGTCTAGTGGATCAGTTTCTTTGTCAACACCTGGAAGGCACACATAACAAACGCACTCAGGAAATCACACCATGAAGAAGCTAATGATGTAAACCAACAAGTATCTAGAACTCAACCAAACAAATGCAAAGCATGGGACAATTTGAATTTGTTGTATTCATGCTTAGCATGTCATGGAAATGGTTGTATTTCTACTTACCGTGTAAATGGGATTCGACGCTTCCATTTGGAACTAGTTCATATACTAGACAGCGAGTGTGATCCTTGATGCATATGCCAATCAACCTAACTAAATGTCTGTGGTGCAAACGGCTAAGCATCTCTATTTCTGCCATGAACTCACGGCCACCATGCTGATCATCTCTCTTAAGAATCTTGACAGCCACCTTCTTCCCATCATCTAAAATGCCACTGTAAACAATCCCAAATCCACCTTCTCCAAGTATTCTTGAAGGATCAAACTCACTAGTGATTCTCTCTATCTCATTTAAAGTGAAGTTCTTAGCAGTTCCGACATATGTTAATGTGCCAGAACTAAAAGACATTGATGCAGAACCATGCATGCTTCCAAACCGCATTGACCTGGCAACCCCTGTTGAGTTTAAATATGGTACATTTTATTACCTTAAGTACACAGCATAAATTTGCCTGTTGAATAGCAAAGTATTATGAAGAAAAGTAAGGAAATAAAAAATGGAGACTCTATTTTGCAATTCTCTTTCTAGATTTTCATTCTGAACTTGAGTAAGGATATTACATAGGTGCTGCATAAATTTTTCCAATTTTGGGTTCAACATACAGGATTTGTGGGATGGCCTAAACAACAGAAAGAATTTAGTCAGAATGTGATACCTGATGGTTTCAAAGGGGATAATATCAAAGCATGTGGAATTTGTTCAGGATGACGGACACAAGAACTACTCTTCAACAGCAAAAGCCAGGCAAGTCCGACACATATAATGAAGGCAGTGAAACACGATAGTACAATTACACTAATCATGCTTCCGCCAAGTCCATGATTTTTTCTCCTTGGCACATCTACTCCTAGAGGTTTTATAATCCTTCCATCATTGTCATGGCCGACATATGGTCCATCATCCGTTGCAGAAATGCCTGAAGGGGCTAAAGGTGGAGATGGAGGAAGACCTGTACAGGCATGAGAAATCCGTAACTAAAAGTCCAGGTACTGAAAATCAATAAGAAGAAAGGGGAAAACGTGTCTGAAAGAAACTTTAAGAATGACACAGTAGGCTGCTATCTTTAAGCAGGTTTTGTTTAATCAAAATTGTAACAAAAAGAAGACTGCAAGTTGCAAAATCCCACATAAAGTGCTTTGGCATATAGATCCCTCGCACTTCTTCCACTTAAATAATAATCAAACTTCAAATTCATTAAAATTGTTAAAAAATATGGATGGCTTTATCATAAATACAACTATTGATAGTCTTTCTCAACGCTTTCCAAGAATAAGAATTTGAGGAATGCCATAAAACCTGGATAACGAACATAGATTACTTCGTAGCCACCAAACATTGAAGCCCTTATGGAAACCTGTTTGCGCCAGAATTTCTCAAAGATTAAAAACACAGCTGCATCATTGAATTTCAGTCCTCTAGGTACAAGGTTGATGAGGACACTGGTTTTCTCTAGCTGTTCCCTAGCTGCATCTGCTCCCATAATCCGAACTTGACTATGGTTTAGTGAAACACTTTCTGCAATTTCCTCAGACAGCTTTGCTACCAAAGGGAAGAATGTGTATATTGGAATGCCAAGGTGGAGTTCCACTTGAATTGGCCACACACAACCACAGGGTTCCCCCGGAGGTGTATATGTTAGAGGCTCTGTGCATGTCAGAGTTGTGCAATCTACAAGTAGGATCAAACACAATTAATATATTTGTGATAAGAATCTGACTACCTGATTAAATTAGTGTAAATCCTGTTGAAGATTTAAACAGGTGAGAGTTAAGTGCTTACGTACCTCCATTCGGAGGAGGAGGTGGCAGAGTCAGAAGTGGTAAGGGTGGCGGAGTCTTCATTTTGCTCGCAGAAGAACCCAAAGGAGAGATTTTAGGTGGAAGAATTGGCACTTGAAGACACAAAACAAGACCCTTGTCAAGTACTTATAATTAATTACTGTGTACTCAAACTGTAAGGTTCAAGCAAAGACTAAAGTGAGATTTCCCATACTGTTGAAGTGGCTTGATGGCATTTTTGGTGATGGTGATGGTGCTGGTGCAGGCAAACCCTTGCTTACTGATGAAGGATATGGAGATTGGAATGGGGACATCAAAGGGCCTATAAATTTGATATAGGATATTCCGAAGATATAAAAATAAATTCAATGACCTCTAATGTTTAATAATAAAGAAAGGTTAATTTAATTTAAGCACTTTCCAGATCAAGAAACTAACCTTGCTGACTGTAAGTGGGTGGATGAATCAGATGAGATGGTTCTGGAGCAGAATAGTTGAGCTTCTTTGCCGAGTGATAATGTTTGTGAAATGAGATTGAAGGGGAAGATGCAGGACCAAGCACCCATTTCTTTTCAGGACCTCCGGAAGATGATATAGAAGGTGGGAGTGCAATACTTGAAGGCCTAATGGGATCGTGTTGACGAGTTGCTAAAACAGGAAAAGACATTTAAAATTTTGATGTATGCATATGGAACTCTTCTTTTTTATCCCCACCTCCAAAGTTAGAAATTAGCTTTAGCTGGAGAGCGGTTAATAGGTGATAACTTAGGAGATATTTTGTATGTAGGTGGAGTAACTAGTTTTCCATGTCTTTTCTGGCTGAGAGGATTTGATTCAGGAGCGACAGCATGGTCTGTGTCATCATATTGAAACAGATGTATCCAATGATCAGTTCCCTTACCAAGATTTCATACATGTTCACTCACCAATTTCGAGAGTACAGAAATATAGCTATCTACTTGACATGTTCGCCAATTGCATTGAATATAAACTTTTCTACAAATAGATATAATAATATGTTGGCCACATATTTTGATACACCCTATATTTCAATACCATGACTGACTAGCACGTCAGAAAGCCTAAACTCTTAAGAAGAAGTGAATTTGGTCAATTTATCAACTATTGTAACATAGCTAACACCATCTAGGACGTCAGCAACCATTTCCAGCACCTCAAGATACAGAACTGTACTCAATGGCTAAATTAAGAATTCACTTTACGAGGTTCACCTGGTTGAGTAGATGGTCGTAGGCCTTGGCTGAAAGGGTGGATACTTGGTGGTTTTTGCAGCAATCTCCTGGGCGGTGATGGAAGAGATACTGCATCGGTAGACCAACGTTATAACAAAGACAAAATTAGAAAGAGGCAATCCTTCTAAGTGACTGCTTATATTGATAAGGGAAAGTGAGCGTGTTTTAACTTCCAAAAGCTTCCGAAAGTGAGCAATAGTGAGCAAAAACCAAAAGCCTACCGAGATCGATATAGAATCGATCCTTGGTTTTTTTTTTTTTTCTAAGCAAATAAACCCAAGTACAGCTGAGTCATTGTCATTTAAAAGCCTCCTATCAAGCGTCATGAAATGCAGATTGTCGACTGTAGCAATTTATCATCATTATCGAAATGTGTTGGTTTCAAATAGAAATTTAAGGACGTTCTACGAATAACCGACACGAATCACCTTTCTCAATTTGTCGACCACAGAGACAGTAATCTAAAAAAACCCGGAACAAAAGTTCAGTTCAGATTCGTGAAAAATCCTCCGGTACTCCGGCAAACAAACAAACGGATCGAGCATAATTCAAGTTGAAAACCAGCTCAGACACAAATATCCAAACCCATTACCTGCAGATCCATCAAATTGCATTGCACTGAGACCTAAACATATTTCCGTCAGCAGGAGAATCAGCTGCATCCCCATTTCCTTTCCAAAGGAATTGGAGATCAATTCCCAGGATCCGGAAGCTCTTACTCAGTCATCCAACTCAGAAGAAGGAAACGAAGAGGAAGAAGTGAAGACTGTAATAAAATCCTCAACCAAAACATGACTACAGCTTCAAGGAACAACTTTTTATGCTAATGTTAAACTACAAAAGCAGACCCACATCCAGTACCACCGAAGTAATGGCAGGACAGTACGGTGAAAACGCAAGAGGGGTTTGGTAGGAAGAACCCCAAGTGTACATTTGTCGAGAGTAAGCTCTGAAATTTGCAGAGCTTTGAGAATTCTAATGCGATAATTTTGCTTGACATGGGTGATTTAAAATAACTAGAACTGATCAAGCGAAAAGTAGCACAGCTCCCTTAAAGAGCTAAGTAAGAGACACTTCTGAGTCAGGGGTTGGTGGGAAACATGGTAGAGTGTGTCAGAGATTGTTCCAAAGGTCATTGAAAGACTAAAAGCACGAAATACTTTTGCATTTTATAATGTGGGAATGCTTGACTTCTTTCCAGTTAATCGAGCAAATGATTCTCTCAAAGCATCTTAGTTCTAGGCATTAGATTAACGTTTGTCAAAACTATAAAGTTTGGATATTGGGACTGCTTGTTTCCGTTACAGTTAAGTCAACTCCCAATCATAACTCGGGTGATCAGTGGAATGGAGGCTACTGACGCAATGATTTGCTCTACTGTAGAACTTCCTGGAAGATTATTTATATACATATGGATCAAGTTCATTTCTTTCTGTACTTGATTCGTTTCTTAACATAAAATGGATAAACCAGGAAACTCTCGTGAGTATCATCACTGGGCACATTGGATATTCCTTTTTTAATGTCTACAACGTCCCCACGTGATCAACCTACATGGTAATACAACTGCATGGTTTCGAACATATGTAGCATTTGTACTTGAATACTTATTTCGCTTAATTACGTCCATATGGTATTCACTTTAACAAATTAATCTTTTAACTTATAATTTTAAACGGGTCAATCCTTGTTCTCTAATTTTTAAACATATAACTAATTTTATCCATAAAAAGTTAGTCAATTAACATAAGATTGACATGAGTTCGGAGTCGATATGTTTATTTTTTTTGGATCAGATAACTTATCTCAAATCTCGTTTTTATTAGTGGACTAATTTTTAGTAGACGAAATGATCAAGTCATTCTAAATTATACTTCATAGACTAATTTATTAAAAATGAATAACACGTACTCTATCAGTAATTAAGTCATATTTATTTAACAAAATAATCTTGCTAAATTAAAAAGAAACAATAAAATAAAAACGGAAACAATATAAAGCCATTGCAAATTGAACATCCAAGTCGTTGGGGGTATATAGAGGTAAGGGAATCACCTTTTATCTATGTGGGTTGCTCAGGCACAATTCTAATTTCTGATCAAGAAAAGGGAGAGGAGAAAGGAAGGGGAAGGTTTGATTTGATCTCGCCCATAAATTTTGAATCTGGAAAAAAAAAATTTGTTATTTGTTAATAAGTATTTAATCCGTTGATTTTGAGAGCAATGATTTTTCCAACCGAAAATGACCTTTTAACGGCTCTCTCACAACTCGATATTTTAAAATCATTAGGCCTAATTCCTTTATTTATTAGACCTGGAGATACTGTCCCCACCAACGACATGGCACTTTGATTTTTGGTAGTTGTTTTGGAATACAGCGTTGGGCACCACCTTGCCCTTTAACAAATGACAATGGTCCTGACGGTGACCCTCTGGCATCGGCAATCACTTACTGGGTCCGACTCTCTCCGTCTCTCGTAACTGTCGGTGTTTTGTTTTTTTTTTTTTTTTTTTTTTTTTTTTAGGTTCGTGGAATAGTAAAGTCCACCATTGGCATTTATAACTCTCTGGAATTGTAAGGGCGTGCTGGCACCAAAATTATATTTTGTACCAGTCCTTTTAAATGTTGATATTTCTATAATTTACATTTTCAAATTTCAAACAAATGCATTGCATTCCAAATTAACAGTAAATTTTCAGGTTCTACTCTAGGCTATAATGTGATCATTAAGATTGTGATACGTGGTAGGTATACATATATATTTTTTATATTGATTTTAGCTGTGAGATCTTAGCATAGAGTATAAATTGCAAACATATCGGTAATTTAAGATGCAATATATTAAATTTAAAAGTTTAGGGTGCGGTTTGATAATTTTGAGAATAAAAGCCAATTACTTATCAACTTCTAGATACTTTTTTTTCCAAAAAAAAATGTATTTTTGGGTAGGGACATTAGGCCATTTTCTTGATTTGTCCTTATTCTTTATCAACTCATAGGGCGATTAAAATGGAGAAAACGTGCCAAAAAAATAAAACGGATAAACCAATGTTTTTGTCTGATTCATTAATTAATGATGTTGAAACAACCGGGTACGTAGGGGAACAGATTGAAGACAAAATCGATGTAAGAGAAAGGTTATTGTATAGACCAGATAATTATCTACTTAATTAGCTCTATCAACTATTCAATCAATCTTCTTGGACTCTATAATGTCTGTCTCCCCCCATCTTCTCCCGTTCTTTCTTTAATTTCCAAAAGAAAACCGTGGCTGTAATCATCTAATTAGCATCGTATGGAGACGATCCATAAGCAGCTTATAAGCTTCCACATAACTTTCATAGTGCCCTGATAAACGCTGCAACATATGACAAGAGTACGCACCAGAGCATCTTAGGCCCTCTAGGATGATACGTGATTTTTTTTTTTTTTAAATAATCAATAAAAAAAAAAATCACTCTTAATTTATAAACTTACAAAACAAAATACAAATTACCAAAATCACACTGTTTGAGTATTAAAAATTTTTGGATAATTAAAATTTTGGAGCGTTGGAGTTATAAAAAAGTGAAGAGATAAATAATTTAAATGAATTTTTTATATTTATTTTATAATAAAAAATGATGATTCAATAGAGAGATAACTTTTTATAATTATTAAAATTAGAGTCAAAATTTTGACACCCAATCATAATAAGATCTGACAATTAAAATTTCCTGAAATATGAAGATAATAATAAAAGAAAAATACTTACTCACGACAGAGAATTTTGCGTAAAAACATTCCTAGCAGCTTATTCAAATTTGGTTCTCTACTTTAACTAAAAAGCATACTTCTCTAATTTAACTATTAACTTTTTAAAAACACTTATTTATTTTAACCATCTACTTTTATTATTTCATTTAAAATATTTATTATTTTTTAAAAATTTCTTTATTCATTTTTTCAAAGAGGGAGAGTGTGAAGCTTAAGGAAAAAAAAGGGGAAAAAAAATATTAATATTTTAAAATGGTGAAGTGAACAGTTGTTCTTCAAAAATAAAAAAATTACTGTTTTTAAATTTTTATTAAAAATTATTAAAAATAAATAAACTGCTAAAAAATATTTTTAATTTTTTTATTAAACTCATTATCGATTCTAATCAAAACATATTATAATAGATAAATTGCTCAAAATGTTCTAATAGCGATAGAAAACAGAGTATCCTTTCCCAAGTCGTCAGCAGTTAGCTAATTGACATATTTTAGCCATTGTCTGTTTGACTGCTTTTGCATACGCGTGTCGCGTGCTATCCAGATTTAAATAGTTATCTGCATGGATAATGGGGATTAAAAAGGTTAATGTTTATCTTCCCAATAACAATGCAGTGACCAGGAAGCCTGTGATGTATCTTCCTTTCTGCATTGACTAACTACCAAACGGCGAATTAGTGCCAACAACGAAAAGGCTACACTTGTTACGTTACACGATTACTCACCTACCCTTTTTCGTGCCATTAAATTTTCGTCCACACAAATAATATTATCAAAGACATCGTGCTCATAGTTTTGTGATCGTGGACGCTGAGTGTCAAAATGATCTTGTTCTGGTGCGACGGAAGAACGCATATCTCTTTTTTTTTTTTTAAAATATATTTTTACCTTTCAACTAAACTATTAAATTTTTAATACATTACACTCTAAATTATAAATTTTAACTTTCAAAATTTTAAATAAAAATGACGATAATACACTTGACCTATTTTACATAAATTAAAAAATATTATTGTCAATTCATTAAGTTCTGAGGATATTATTGTTAATAATGTAAAGTATATAATATTGGTAGTTAGAATGTGAAATATATCAAAATGGATAATTTAAGGTGTAAAATATCTACCATTAAGTTAGAGGTGTAATGTATCAAAATTGGTAGTTTTATAGTTCAATGTGTTGAATCACTGGTAGTTAATAGGTGAGAAATGTATTTATTCGTTTTTCTTTTCATTTTTGTAGTTTTAATATCTGATTAAATTCGGTACAAGATTTTCTCCATTTTAATGTTGCAATCTAGTTAAGAGAGAACAATATAAGTGTATATCTTATAATATTTATATTATTTATTTTAGTTATTAGACAGTATAGACTTTACAACATTTACTGTTTATTGTGTCTTTTTTTTTTTTTTACCATTCAATAGGAATATTAAATTGGAGAAAATTTAAATTCCATAAGTCTTGATTGAAGGTGTTTTGAAAAAGAAAAAAAGAAAAAAAGAGAGAAAGACCCAAAAGAATTTTATGACGGATTCATACCCGTGTAATAGAATAAATTCACCCATTAATTTATGAACTCGAGACACATTGACCCATCAAATTTCTGAATTTTAAAACACACCATTGCGCCGACAAACAATATTAAACTAGGAGACTAATTGAGCAATTGCAGGCAAGGGAATCAATTTGCTGATTCCTTGACTTTCATCCTGTACTTAATGAGTGCTAATTGGGAACCAAAAATAGATTAAAAAAAAATCATTGCGGAGAGGTTGCAACTGCCAACTAATGCAATTTGCTTGCTTCCAAAGAAAAAAAAAAACTAACAACTGCATGCTCTCTCTCTCCTTTTTTTTTAATATTTTTCAATTCTCACCACGTCAATAATTGGAAGATGGAGAAGAAAAACAGAGAAAAAAACGTTGGGAAGAGAGGTTGCAAGTAATGTAGCAGGATGGCTTAGGAAAAAAAAAAAAAACGCACCAACTTTTTTAAAAAAATATATTTTTGTCCCGAGTTTCATGTGAGGCCATGATGCGATGCTATAGCAACCGACTACCAGTTCCATATACGAACAAAAAAAAAAGACTACCAGTTCCATATTCTCTAACCTCAACCGCTGGATCTTCTTCTTTAAAATTTCTGGGATATTTTTAGCCGTTGATATCTGAAGAAATGCGAACAAGTCTTGGTCGTCAGATTTGCACATGAAAACATGGGCTTCCACTTCACGAAGAAAATTATTTCCATGAGAGCTTGACACCCGGTAGAGAGAGTCAGTCCAAAGCAGGTAGGGTGGAAATATCTGTGTGTTGGGTGAGGTGTGGTAATCCACACTCACCTGGGCGCGTTACCTCCAATCTTGGCTATGGGGTGTAATCTCCTGATATTCGAAATAATACTAATCAAAATAAAATTTGTTTTTAGAATTACGTCATTTTTTTAATGACATTAAAAGACCCAGTATATAATTCTCGACCTATCTTATGTATTATATGGGCCATATTCGCTGTATTTCTATTATTTATAAGAAAGTTATATGGCAAATGGCTTATTTTGACATCTTTAATGAACACTTTTTTTTTTTGGGGGGATAGTTTTAGAAAAAAGTTTGCTGAGTTACTTTTGTTTTTTTGTTTTGTTTTTGGCATGTGAACCATAAGTTTATTCAGTAAGTGGTTTCAACGCTCCCACAAGCGCGTGGAGTAGCTTTTGGTTGTAGTTATCATGTTGCTGTCGCTCTCTCGTGCCATCCCACCTTCCACCCTTTTTCACACCCCCTCTCCTCCCCCAGCTTCTCCCAACTTCTCTCTGTCTGACCAAAATAAACACCTTCTGGGACTCTCCGGAGTCTGACATCTCTCTCTGTTTCTCTCTGGGAACCAAAACAAACACCTCTGTCATTTATTTTCTCTAGCTTCCTCTGCACCCACCAAAGCAAACAGCTTTACGCTTCCCTCTAAATACGCAAACGAGCAAGCTTGCTATTCCCTTCTCGTCGCTCTCTCTCTCTCTCTGACAGACTCGCACACGCATACACACCATGACAGACAGGGTCTATCCCTCTTCCAAGCCCACTGCCAACGGCAGTACCGCCCCCGCCGCCAACGGAGCTTTCCCGGCCACTAAGGCGCAACTCTACGGCGCCACACGCCCCGCCTACCGCCCCCAACCCCACCCACGTCGCCGCCAAGGCCGAAGCTGCTGCTGCTCCCTCTGCATCTGGCTCACCCTTTTCCTCCTCCTGCTCATCCTTCTCGTAGCCATCGCTGGCGCCATCGTCTACGTCCTGTACCGTCCACACCGCCCGTCTTTCTCCGTCACCAGCCTCAAACTCTCGTACCTCAACGTCACCTCCTCTTCGACCATCAACTCCAAGTTCGACCTGAACATCACCGCGCAGAACCCAAACAAGAAGCTCGTCTTCATTTACAACCCCATGACCATCTCTATACTCTCAAACGACATTGATATTGGCGACGGAAGTATACCCTCCTTCGTGCATGGCAAGAAGAACACGACCCTGTTGAAGGCTACCATCACGAGCAGTGGCAAAGAGCTGGACAGTCCTTCTGTTACTACTTTGAAGACACAGATGAAGAGCAAGAACGGTCTGCCGTTGCAGATAAAGCTCGACACCAAAGTGAAAGTCAAGATGGGAGGTCTCAAGACCCCGAAGGTTGGAATCAGGGTATCTTGTGATGGCATCACCGCTACTACTCCTTCTGGCAAGACGGCCGTGATCGCTTCCACTTCCCACGCGAAGTGTAAGGTTGATACCAGAATCAAGATCTGGAAATGGACTTTCTAAGGGGCAGTAAAGCGAAAAGAAGGAGGTGTGAATTTATTTGATCTCTCCCTTTTTTCCAGTCTTTTTTTGTTAAATATTTTAGTATATGATTGTCTATTATTCTTTTTGTCTTACTTTTTATTTTTTTTGTGTTTTTTGTAAATTGAAGAAAGGTTGGTGCTCTGTGTGTATTAGGAGAGAACTTTGTTATTTTTTTCAGGAAGTCCGCGTTTTTGTTCAATAATAACTGAAGAATTTGTTCTACATGCATGTTTTCTCTTGTTCCTCGCAACTCTTGGGCTATATTTCTTTATAAATTCGATTGCTTGTGGTATAATTCAGTCCCATGGTAAGCTACTGCAAGCAAAAATGGCATGGCCTGGGTTGAAATCCCAGCTTCATTCTAAATAAAAAAAATAAAAAATACTGGCCCCTGTTATTGGATTACCCTTTTACGTCGCGCATGTAGTTGTCGTCACATATTCTCAATGCGATTTCTCTATATATCAAGTTCCCTTTTGAAGAATGAAAAGCAGAATGGGGGCCCGGGCCACTGGGAGAAGAGAGCAGAAGTTGGTAGAAATTAGTAAAGAAAAGTTGATTTTTTGATTTTGTATTTATTCGTTGTGGGAAGGACGAATGAGGTATATGGTGTTATTCGGAGAATGAGTCCAGATCGATATATATATACATAAACAATGCTTATTATAAGGAGGGTTATGAAATCTCGAACATGTTATGTGATGGACATACATAAATAATTCCTTTAGGGGTCGTCGTTTCGTGGATGTGAACGACGTTCTTAATATTTAAATATATGGGTTACATTATTTGGTGATTATTAATGTGTGGGTGCATTATTTGTTTGTGTCGGTGGGGGCATGGATGGAAATTGGAACCGTATAAGCTTCAATGACGTGGTAGCTAAGGAGTGCGTGGTAGGGCCCGGAATTATTCTCCCACGGAAAATAACGAAACATGATATTGTTCTCGAAAATACGGGATATAGAGCATTTATTTTTCTCTTTTCCTTTTGAAGATTCAGAGAATCGGCACACGTAATCTTGTAATTAAATTTGGTGCCTAAATTGTCAAGATGCGGCTGCTGTGGACTGTGGTGATGTGCTATTATTGGTGCGGCTAGTAGTATATGGTAAAATTGACACTCGAGCAGAGCATTTATACACGATAGTGTCTGATGCTTCTGAAGGATGCAAGCTGGTCTGGTGGGCCGGTGGCTCCTCCATTTCTTACTCACATAATATTGGTACATTTAATCACCACTATTTTTTTTTTTAACGAAATATGAGTCCAGGGGCTTGATGGGCATGTGATCAAATAAAAACCACAAAAAAGGAGATACGGTAGTGTTTACGTTTCGTTAATTTTAAATGCAAGGGATGGCATGCATGGGTTCAACCTGGTTTTTTTATTTTACTTTTCTTTAAAACAAAAAAATAACTTTTGCAATGGCACACGTTATTATACATGTCAGTACTATTTTTCCACGTCAGTAATTGTACAATGGTGGAGTTTGTTTGCTAAAATTTCAGAAAATATTACTAAAATTTTAAAAATCTTTTGAATATTTAAATTCAAATGAGATTTGTAAAAAGTTTAGAATGTATATGTGTAGATGTTAAAAATTTTAGAATATATTTAACTTGTTCAAAATTTTGATACCTAAAGTGTTAAGTCATCAGATGACACAAATAAAATACACAAATAAAATAAAAAGAGCAAAACTGAATTTTAATATTATTGTACAAAACAAAAAAAATTAAACATATATATTGGATTTGTCAAATTCATGGGAGCTCAGGATGACGTTGCTCTTGAAACTCGAGTTGACTAACATAAGATTGACGAGGCATCTTGGCATGTCCTGGACTGTCAGAACTTGACCCGGGAATGTTGCCCGAAATCGAATCTCTCCATATAAATTACGGACATGTTTATATTTAGGAATTTTTTCAAAAAATTTTGGTGATGTTATGAAAATTGAGATAAATTAGAGTTTTATACATGTTTGTGAAAAAAAGTAGTGAATATTTTTCCAGTATATTTGAGAGTTGTTGGAAAATTTTGAAATTTGATAAGACTCTGCGAAAAAGTTGAAATAAATTATTTGAGTATATTTTTGTATCTCTATTATGATAGAAATAGATGATTGGATAGTTTTGAAATTTTTATTATTAATTTTGAAATTTTAGAATTAAAATAAAAAGAGAAAGAAAATTATTATTGACCCTTTATTTAGTGTGAAAAGAAAAAAGTTAAAAAAATTTAGATAAAAATTAATGCTTGCATCTAAAAAATTTATTAAAGCCTTTAAAATTTCTACAAATGTAGGCCTTGCAACATGTCCGCACCATTCCGCTTGTCACTCACACCAAGGTGATGCTAATTGTAACAAATTTTTCAAATTTGTAAAAAAAATTAATAGTAGTGTGAATATTTGTAAAAAGATTGGTGAATTTTTTTTAAGACATTTTATTGTAGATTAATTTTTATTAAAATTTGTATAAAGATTAGTGAGAAATGATTTGACGAAATTTTTAATAAAAAATATTGAAATTTGATGAAAAAGTATAAAATAGATAAAATTTGATAATTTTTTGTATAGAAAAAAGTGTTGGAGTTTGTATTGAATTTTTTGAGATTTTAGATGTTTTAATTGTAATTATTTTGGTTAAAAAAATTTAACTAAAAAAGTTAATTTTTCAGTGACCCAACATCACCAAAGCTCAAATCATGTTGAGGAATCCCGTTATCGCTTCTTCCCCAAGCCCACTGTTTTTTTGTATCGAAGCAACAAAGCAAGGGAAAAAACTCAGAAAAAAAAAAAAAAAAAAGAAAAACAGAGCAAGCTGGGAAAAGGTGTCTCACGGGCCATCGAAGTTGGTGTAACGGTGTATAACTCACGAGTCTACTTTTGGGCCGTTTGTTTATTAAAAATTTTGAAGAATATTTTTAAAATTTTAAGAATTTTTTGAATGTTTAAATTTATTAAAATTTATGAAAAGTGTGAAGTTTATGTGTAAAAATGTAAAATTTATTGAGATTTGTAATATGTGTTTAGTGTGGTGGAAATTTTGAGTCCTAAAAAAATTAGACAAACAAACACCCCATTACTGTGACAGCGGCAATTGGGTAAGCTTTTTAAGACACGTTTTTGAGTAAAAGTATAGGAAAATTGAAACGTAGCCAAAAATTAGCGTACTTGCTAGATAGTTGGTTATGATTTTTTTTTTAATTTATTATTAAAAAGTAAAAAATTTACCATTAAATTTTTTCAAAATCTTAAAATTTTCACACAAATTGTAACACCTTTACATGTAAAATTTAAATTTTTGTTATTAAACATACATCAAATCTTCTATCTTCAATTATTTAATAAATCTTTTATTTTTTCATTAAATTTTATCTCTCTTACTTTGTTAAAATTCGATAAAAATTATTTTATATTCAAAGATTCTTAAACTTTTACAAATTTTTATAAAAACGTCAAACTTTTAAATTTTTTTTGTTTACAAACTCAATTTTTTTTTTTGCTCGGAAACATTGTCTTTGTATTTCGAAGCTTCTGGAAGTTGCTACTTCTGGGTGATGGGATAGGCCCGTTTAGACAAACAAAATGCACGAAATTTGGGCCTCCGCTGTTCGGCTCGATTATCCCAAAAGCTGTCCCAAAAAGGAGCCAGAATTTCCTACAGTGCGTACATAGGAAATCAAGACCGTCTAACAAATAGGACGCAATCTGCTGTGGTGTCCATCTCATGTGAACATTTTTCGGATTCTCCACTAAACTTGGACCAGCCTTCAATCGAAAAACCCAGAAGCTAAAACCCTACCAAAACCTTCACCCTTGTAGAATCAAGCTCTCTCGCTTCCTCGATCAATCCATGTATCGAATAGCTTCAAAATTAGCTTCAACGATCACTTCACGGACTACGAATAAACTGGTAAGGGACTATTTCAATTACTATTATCCCCCTGTTTCACTGCAATGGTGCTTTATCTGTCTTGATTTCACTTGCGTCGACCCTTTTTTTGGTTGCGGATAAATTTTGGGCAAGGAAAAACAAAACCGTTCACCCAAATCGAATGTTCTATGTTTGTTCAGTTTACAGGAAATTTCCATCTTCCCTTGTAACAGACATTCGAGTCTCCCACTTTAAGTCATTTCCTCTTGCATTTCTTAGACAACCTGAGGCTCTCAAGTTCTATTTGATCTGATGCTTTTTTTGATTCCAAGTGTTTATGGATGGTGATCAATTTCTTATGTACATTTTTTTTGGTTGATAATTTGGCTTGGAAAGGTGTGTAACAGAATCGTATGGAATAGAAATTACGGGGCGAAGGCTATTGGTTTTGGGGTTGGGGCTCGGGCGGCAATGCTGCAGGGCGTTTCTGAGGTCGCCGATGCTGTAAAAGTCACAATGGGACCAAAGGTATTGGTCTTATATTCTTTAGATTTACCTTTCCCTGCCATTTCTATCACTTGTTGGAGATGCACTACACTAAGCAACAACAATGGAAGCAACTTGCTCTTAAGTGACATGTCCATTTGTCATCCAAAAACAAAAGAAGTCCGAAGGTGAAAAGAGCTTTTCTTTAATATTTTTTTCCTTCCTTGTCCTCCTCCATTCTTTTGCAAAGAGTTTAATGGAGTGTTGAGGAAGAAAAAATAATTATTAATTTTAGAATCAGCACTATCTATTGTTCTCAAGCTTGATTTGTTTGAGATACTGAAGATAACGCCTATGCTGTAATGTTATATTGAGACAGCGCAATAACAGTAAAAGAATAAAGTCTCAAATTGTGTTTTTGGTTCTCCTTTGGTGTGGTTGATTATTGTGGTGCCTTCTTGTTAAGAATTCTCCTAATCGAGGAAAACTTGAGGCATTTAAAACGGATCACATAATACACCATTATTTAACTCACTCTAAGTTCATTTTATGGACAAAAACCTAAGCCAGCAATATGATAAATGAATGGACATTTCTATGCAAGGCAGTTTTAAAAAAGTGTGTTTATCTGCGCCTGCAGTCAGGGCACATGCATTTTTCTTCAAGGTACAAAAATTAAAAGTAGACATCCACAATGCATAACATTGAGTGTATACTTTTGACTGCCACCGGCATTCTTTATGCAGTTGGCACACGATTCGTTGTGTAATACTAAATATTCACCGGCCACATATGAATCAGCTTAATGAGGGGAAAATTCTGGATGAACCTGCCCTTGTCGCACTTTTGCTGTTTGCTTATTGTTATGGTTGGTCGATTCAGGGTCGCAATGTGATAATTGAGAAAAGTCGCGGGGATCCTAAAGTCACAAAGGATGGTGTCACTGTTGCCAAAAGTATCAACTTCAAGGAGAAGGCAAAAAATGTTGGAGCAGAACTTGTAAAGCAGGTTGCCAGTGCTACAAATACTGCTGCTGGAGATGGTAATTTATTGTTTTGTGCCTGGGAAGCAAATCACTGTTTTCATGTATCCATAATCTTACTACAGATATTAAGGTTTTGAACTTTGATTTCTAGGTCAAAAGTAGTTTATTGACCTTAAAACTGATTAGTCATATGCCTGGACAGTATCTCTTTGCAGCCAAAAAAAAAATGCTCCATGATGGTCTTCTTGACGCAAAGGCAGCACTTATTCTCAACCATGTAGGGTTGGATTTTGTTTTGATCTGAATCTCTATGTTATTTGTATTTAACTATCGGATTTTGTTTGCACAAGGAAAGTTGAATAGCTGCTGATACTTTTCAACCAAAAACATGTGCCAAGATGTTTTCTACTTGTTCTCAATTCGATTCTTATTTGGTTGCAGGTACAACATGTGCAACCGTCCTAACTCAGGCAATACTCATGGAAGGTTGCAAGTCAATAGCTACTGGTGTGAATGTAATGGATTTACGAAAAGGTATCAATATGGCAGTTGACGCTGTCATATCTGAGCTGAAAAGCAGAGCATTGATGATAAGCACGCCAGAAGAAATTAAACAGGTGATGGACTTCTCAGAGAAAGCAATTCCTCAATGTTGGAAAAGTGGGTTAAGTTGTGTTTTCTAGGCTTATGTTGCTATTATGACCTGGGAGGGAGGGTTTAGATGATTCTCTAGTGGAATAACATATCTGTTCAATAATTTTAGGTGATGCAAAATTATTTTGTACAAATATGGTGGAAGTTGATCTTATTATCTTTCCTTGGTATCAATTCAACTGCAACAAGCAAAATGAATACTAGGGCTGTAGATTCCAATTGGTCGAGTAAAGGATTTATGACTGATCATTGTTTTCTATACTTTGCATAATATTTATTTATCTTGCTAAATTTACATACCAATATGTATTATACTATTTTCTTATGTTTAGTATCTTATAATACTTAGGTTGCAACCATTTCTGCAAACGGTGAAGGTGAGATTGGAGATTTGATAGCGAGAGCAATGGAGAAAGTTGGAAAGGAAGGAGTCATTACTGTCGCTGTGAGCATCAGTTTCTCTTCTCATGTTAATGTTTATAATATCAGAAGTTTGTACAATTTAGTATTGCTTATAATTTCCATATTTCACAGGATGGAAAAACTTTCGATAATGAGTTGGAAGTGGTGGAAGGAATGAAGCTAGGCAGAGGTTACATATCTCCTTATTTTGTGACTGATCAGAAGACCCAGAAATGTGTAGGTTTAGATGTGTATTCTCGTTTCCAGTGGATTTGTACTTCTAATGGTTGATTACTCATTGTATTGCACAAGAATTAGGTCAACCATATGAAGCATGTGGTGCATTGTTTTCAATTCACTTTTCCCCCTAAGCAGATGAGGTGCAAATGTTTTCTTTTTCATCGATGCCCTTAGATGTTCTTGACATAAAGCTCTTCTGAAGCTCTAGAATTGTTGGTCATTAGGTCATTTTCCATTTGTCCTTCTAAGTTGATATTGAGTTTCTTCCAAGTTTTATATGTTTTCTGTTAGTGTTTTGTGGCACTTTGATCTTTGGCTCTGCCACTGTCCAGTGGCCACTCAGTCATGAATCTCAGGAAGATTGCATACTTCCTGTCTTTGAATTTCCATTTTTCGTCCTACATCTGTTGCTTTCTTTATTTTTTTATTTTTATGTTACCCCTGATGTACATCCCATCATGGAAGCCTTTTCTCCGACATGGTGAGACGGTTTTTCTTTTATGCACATCACAAAATGTTGTTACTTGCCAATTTATAGGAACTAGAGCACCCGCTGATCCTCATTTATGACAAGAAAATGTCAGACATGAATTCACTTCTGAGAATATTGGAGTTAGCAGTACAGGTAATTTAATGTTTTGTGACGATTTCCTCTTGTAGGCAGTGGTGATATTGTCAAGTAACTCTTAGAAAAGTTTCTCATTCCTTCCTTTTGTTGATGTTCTGTCCTAAACAGAAAAAAAGAGCACTTCTTATTGTGGCTGAGGATGTTGATAGTGATGCACTCGCTATGCTTATACTCAACAAGCATCATGCTGGGGTTAAGGTGATTACTTGGCTTTACTTTGAAGTTACTTTATGAGGTGTAAAGCCAAAAGATAATACAGTTCGTAAACGTGATTGTCTGTATGTATCTGTGTTTTTCAAAAGGAGCCCACCTGATTATCTGTAGCAATGCCTCATGCTCTACATTTGCATGCTTTTGATGCTGGTTCTATAAAGGTTAAAAATTACGCGTAGGCCCTTTGAAATAGGCAGAATCAAAACTGAAGCATCTTATAATGTCAGGGCACGTGGTGTATAAACTTCCTGATAGTTGTGTATATTGAAAAAAATGTGATCTCTAATCTTTGCAGATACCAGGGTATTTTCTGGTATCAAAACCATTTGCATAATCCCAAAAGAGAGAGAGAGTATCTTATATGTTTTGGGCAGGACGTGAGAGTGTGCAATTGACTTTGCAAGAACACAAAAGTTAATACATTCAACTCTCAAAAGCTCTCGAGGATTCTAGATCTAGCTTGGAGATTGTTATTGCTATCATCATCATCCTACTTAGAGATGAACTCCTTGACAAAATAATGTTTAGAACTCAAGCTCTGCAAGAGGTGTTCAGCATATTCAATGAACTATCTTACTCAATTGAGGAACATTAGTTATTTATGATTTCTGGTGTGAATTTCTTTGGTTTATGTTTGCACGTAGTGTCTGCTGTTACTTTAACTGTAATTGATTCCCCCCGCCCCCTCCCCCAACCCAACCAAAAAAAAAAAATCGACCAAGCATTTTGACATGGATTCTGCTTGTTCTAGCGTCAAATTTCATTATTTTCACGTGTGTAATCTCATATGTTTAGGTTTGTGCCATTAAAGCTCCTGGCTTTGGGGAAAATAGAAGAGCAAATTTAGACGATCTTGCCATTCTTACTGGGGGAGAGGTCATTCAATCTTCACTCCATCCTTATGCTCAATTTGTGCTGAACTAGGTAGCTACTTGTTTCTATGTAAAGTTTCTTGTTTTCCCTTTTTGCTAAGAGACACTCATCTTACAGGTTGTCTCTGAAGACCGTGGTTTAACCCTTGAAAAAGTCCAACTTGAAATGTTGGGAACGGCAAAGAAGGTTCGTGTTTTTTATTTATTTATGCAGGCTGTGTGCTTCAAGGGCTATGTTTCAATTCTTTTGGGATAAATCTGAATTTTAATTCGATTTCTCAGGTGACTGTCTCTCTTGATGACACGATTATTCTACATGGAGGTGGAGATAAGAAACTGATCGAAGAGAGATGTGAGCAGGTTTGTGAGAGGTTTTTTTTGTTTTCCTCCTTTTTTTCCCGGAACTTTCATTATCTATCCAAATCACTTGTATGAGTTACTTTCCACATGTAGAGATTGATAGTTTCATCACATTAGGCGTGGAATTAGTAACTCTTTTAACTACATTCTTGTTTGAAAACTCTTTTTTAAACACCGATGACTTCCAGCCAATAGTAAATGTTCTGATGTTTTCTTTTTAACGGGTTGGTGCAGATATATCAACTTAATCATATGTCATTCGCTTTTTTTTAAATAATTACTGAAATTCAACTCAACTATAGCCCAATTCCAATTACATGGGGTAATAATATTTGGATCAATAGGTGCAATTAGACAACCTGATGATCCCTCTCTTCAAGGTCTCTTCTCTCCCTTCCGCTTCCTCTTGTCGGGGTCTGACTCCATTTGCTTTATGTGTACTTGAATGTGCTCTTACCTTTTTGCCTTAGAATATAGGTTTGCCCATTGAAATGATAAATCTTATGCACAATTGAACAAGAAAGGGTTTTCTCATGCCTTACACAAGAAAGAAAGGGTTTGCTCATGAATAGCATTGGAAGAGGGGAACTGCAATACAAGCACTACAAGTTCTGATCCGAGTTGATTTACTTAGCATGTTGCAATGTTAGCTATATATATTTGAACCATTTTTATTCTTTAAAATCTGCAAGCAAGTTCCTATGTGCTGTGGGGTTTCTGTTATCATTATTGGTGCGTCCCACAATTCAGTTGTTGCTTAATCATCTACCTGGAGTCTTAAGTCCTTTTTGATCAGAATTCTCACATACTTTTTTATTCATAATTCTTGCATTTTCTCATCCTTCAGTCCCTTTAGATGTGGTTGTGTTCGAGGCATTGTTACTACTATTTCCCCTTCAGAGAAGTCCTAGATCATTCACCACTGTCAGAGTTGACCTTGTTGTTAAGATTTTTGAAGCTTGAGATGTTCTGTTGATTTCATATTCTGTAAAATATTTTAGGATAAATACAAAATTGGTCCCTGTGCTTTGACTGAAAATCAAATAAGTACTTCAACTTCAAAACCCATCAAATTAGTCCCTAAAGTTTAAAATCTATCAAGAATTTAGTCCTTTTGGAACCTTTCAAATGTTAATGATTTTAAACCTTAGGGACTAATTTTATGTGTTTTAAAGTTTAAGGACTTATTTGATTTTCGCGCAAACCACAAGGACCAAGATTGTATTTATCCCAAATATTTTTAAAGAATTCCTCGGTGAATTTGATTTCCTAAAACCAACCATTTGGAAGAGCAGAAAGATTCGAGCTACACTCATCTATTCATGAATAATTTTTTGAAAACAAATAAAGTATTTTCTTGGTATTTAGAAAGAGACTATTTGGATTTTCAAGTTATCCGAATTGGATTACCTCAATCGGGCTCTAGAAAATAATAGGCCGGGAAGAAGAGAAGATGCATGACCTCTGCTGATATTATATGATGTTGCAGCTGAGGATGGCTATGGAGAAGAGTACTGCCCTGTTTGATAAGGAGAAAGCACAGGAACGACTATCAAAGCTATCTGGTGGTGTGGCTGTGTTCAAGGTATGTCATGCACCTTTTAGATTTACAGTGGAGTGGTGAACAGTTGCCTCATAGTCAGTTAATCATCTTCTCTAAGGTTGGAGGGGCCAGTGAAGCAGAAGTTGGGGAAAGGAAAGATAGGGTCACAGACGCTTTAAACGCTACGAGAGCAGCTGTGGAAGAGGGTATTGTGCCAGGTAAGTACAATATTGTTAATCATCTAAGATAGATATAGGCATACCTGATGAAGAACAATTTATAACTTGATTGCCCTCATTAGGTGGTGGTGTTGCTCTGTTGTATGCTACAAAAATTTTGGAGAACCTTCCTACTGAAAGTGAAGATCAGAGAACAGGCATAACGATAATCCAGAATGCTCTTAAGGTTTTTTTTGTTGAAAGTCCTCAGCATGCTGTTCTGATGGTTTATTCGTTTTACAGTGTTTATTGACAGTGGGCATTTTATTTGATATAGGCACCTACGTTCACAATTGCCTCAAATGCTGGTTTTGATGGTGCACTTGTTATTGGCAAATTGTTAGAACAAGATGATCATAATTGGGGTTTTGATGCTGCTAAAGGTTTGTTCCTTTGTTTGTTACAAGAACTACAGTCACGGTCAAATTTCTAATTCATTTTCATAGTACTAGGCTTTAATTATCTGCCAATCTTTTTCATTGAATTTTCGGTTTTTGAAAGAGCACCATAGTAGAACAAGTTTGTGCTTGCTGAGTTGAAAATTTTTTGTTCCCCCATATGTGAAAAAGGGAAATATCCAACATGTTGGGAGTCATAGTTCACATGAGAAGTTTGAAGTCATGTCACATTGGACTAGGTTTAGGGGGATGATTGTTTTAAAGGAAAAATTTACTTTTCATCCACGAATTATTTTAAGTTTTGTACTTTAAATTACCAAGTTTTAGACATTGTACTCAGAAACTACCCATCCTAACACATTGCACTCTCAGTCTTTTTTTCTGTCAAATTGAATAGAAATGGATGCTTTTTTAAATGAAATGATGATTATGCCCTTAAATGTAACCTATGAATTGATATTTTAAAGGACACAATCGACATTTCGTATTTAAAAAAAAAAAATTCTGTCCAATTTGACGGAAAAAATGGACGGAGGTGCAATGTGTTAGTTTGTGGGCAAAATGTCTCAAACGTGGTAGTTTAGAATGCAAAACACGTAATAATTTGTGGGTAAAGTATATTTTTCTCGTATTTAAAGGTATTTATTCAATCTCTCCTTTCCGCTTGAGCAATAACATTCCTTGTGCAAAACAGGTGTATATGTTAACTTGGTGGAGCAGGGAATTGTCGATCCTCTCAAAGTAGTTAGAACAGCTTTGTTAGATGCTGCCAGGTAAAGATCATAGTTTTTTTTTTTTTTTTTTTTTTTTTTCTCTAAAGTAGGTAAAAATCATAGTTGGTCAAGTGCAAAAACTGCATGTCTTGTATGGTTTTACGTTTCCCTAACATGTCTTGCTTCTTTGGTTCAGTGTCTCGTTGCTTCTGACAACAACTGGGGCAGCTGTAGTGGATCATCCAGATGAGAAAAACAAGCCTCCGGGCCGTATGCCAAATTTGGATGACATGGATTACTAAGGACTATTGTTAAAAACCACTTCAAGCATAGATGGATGATATGGACTACTAGACGACTATTCTTAAAATTTTTTTGACTGTTGACATCTACATATGCCAGACCTCTCATTCATTTATTAAAAATCTCTAGAATATGAATTGCGGAGCCCAAGCTTCGTCAATTTTTTTTTTTACAGGAAATGAGAGTTATTGATGTGCACTTCAAATCTGTTGAATGACAGGATTGTTGAGGTTATTGTTCAACTCTGTAATAAGAGCATTAGATCATGCCTTCCAGGACAGACCGAAGGAATTGGGGAAGTACTGCATACCTAGGTTTTTTTTTTGTTCTGTATAAGGTTGTAAGAGATGTCACAGTAAATTTCTGATGGCTACTTGAATGCATTTTACCTTCACCAAACTAGGAATACACAGTTCTCTTTGCCGTGTGGCGTATTGGAGAGTGGTGTATAGATTTTAAAGGCCCATGTATTTAATCTTTCACATTTTGACGATGTTTGACAAGTAAAATTTTTAAGAATTTGAGTTTGTAGAAAAAAATTTTGACTTTAACTGTTGACGGGTTTTGTAAAAAGTTGTTGAAAAAGTTAAGCATGTGTTGTTTGTAAAACGATTTTTATTAGAGTTTCTTAAAAAGTAAGAAAAGTGTTTGATAGAATTTTTTAATAAAAAAGTAATAAGTTTGTTAAAAAAACTAATGGTAGAGAATTTTTTATGTAGTTTTTTTAATAAAAAAATATTGAAGTTGATGTGAAAAGTTAGAATTTGTGTGAAAATTTTTAAATTTTAGTGTTT
This sequence comes from Morella rubra, assembly GCA_003952965.2. NCBI lineage: Eukaryota > Viridiplantae > Streptophyta > Magnoliopsida > Fagales > Myricaceae > Morella > Morella rubra. Next base: position 6,105,642 of record CM025851.1, on the reverse strand, counting down.
GTTAAAATTTTAAACTTTTGTTAAAAAGTTTTAAAAAAGTTGAATATATCTCCTACATTGTAGTAGTGGTGTCTTAAACTTTTTGTAAGTAAAGTTGAAACCTCCTGAACAGATTTTAGGAAGAAAAAAAAGAGCATGTGAGAGGCACATGGATCATTAAGGCTGTTTCGAGAATAAGTAGTGTAATTAAGGGTATGATGGTCTATTAGCCATTAGGGCTCTCTAGGTTAATTGTCGAGCCAAACTTTAGAAACAAATGGGGTGTCAACGGCTCTTTACTTCCCCTCGACGTTTCTTACCGATTTCTTCACTGTGCCATAGAACCCTCCTCTCCCCTATCATCCAGGATGAAATTATTGATTTCTTTAACGGCCTTCTTCAAAAATGCACCACAGTTCGGCTCTGCAAAGAAGTTCAATCCCAGATCGTCGTCACTGGCACCCACCGGTCCGCTTTCTTGGCCGCGCGGCTTGTGTCGGTTTATGCGCGTTTTGGGGTTGTTACGGATGCCCGGAAAGTGTTCGATGCCACCCCAATTGAGGGTCTTTCAAACTTGCTTCTGTGGAATTCCATTCTGAGAGCTACTGTTGTAAATGGGTATTATGAAGAAGGCTTGGAACTTTATGATAAAATGCGAAAAATTGGGATTTGGCCAGATGGGTACACATTACCTCTAATTATTAGGGCGTGTAAATTTATGGATAGTTTCGATTTGTGCAGGAATGTCCATAGTCTTGTTTTCCAAATGGGTTTCCAAAATCATCTTCATGCTGTGAATGAATTGATTGGAATGTATGGTAAGCTTGGGCGAATGGACGATGCTCGCCACTTGTTTGATAGAATGGGAACTAGAAGCTATATTTCGTGGAATACTATGATTTCGGGATATGCCTTTAACTACGACAGTGATGGGGCATTCGATATGTTCCAGCGGATGGAGTTGGAAGGGTTGGAGCCGAACCCTGTGACATGGACGTCATTGTTGTCAAGTCATGCTCGACGTGGACAGAATGAAGAAACGATACGGTTGTTTGATAGGATGAGGATCAGAGGAATTAGGGCTACTGCTGAAGCGCTTGCTGTTGTGTTATCTGTATGTTCTGACTTGGTTGCGGTTGGCAGGGGTAAGGTCATTCATGGATATGTTATAAAGGGCGGGTTTGAAGATTACTTGTTTGTGAAGAATGCAATGATATGCATGTATGGGAAATGTGGAGATGTCGAGGAAGCACGAAATTTATTTCTGGATATGGAGACAAAGAGCCTAGTGAGTTGGAATGTTCTGATAACCTCTTATGCTGAATCTGGATTATGCGATGAGGCTTTTGCGATATTTTCCCAGCTGGATGCTTCAGCTGATAATCCTAAGTGCAGACCCAATGTCGTAAGTTGGAGCACTGTTATTGATGGATTCGCTTCCATGGGCCGAGGGATGGAGTCTTTGGAACTCTTTAGGCAAATGCAGCTCGCCAAAGTTATGGCTAGCTGTGTTACAGTTTCCATTGTTTTATCAATATGCGCGGAGTTAGCGGCACTGAATCTTGGTAGGGAAGTACACGGTCATGGGGTTAGGGGTTTAATGGATGGTAATATCTTGGTAGGAAACGGGTTGATAAATATGTACACAAAGTGTGGAAGTTTCGAGCAAGCACATTTGGTATTTGACAAAATGGATGGTAGGGATTTAATCTCGTGGAACTCAATGATTGCAGGATATGGGGTTCATGGACTTGGTGAAAGCGCTTTAAGAATTTTTTATCAGATGATTAAATCTGGGATAAAGCCAGACAGTGTCACTTTTGTGGCTGTTCTTTCTGCTTGTAGTCATGCTGGGTTTGTGCACGAGGGTCGTAGGCTGTTTAATCAAATGATTAGCGAGTTCACGATTGAACCCCAGATGGAGCACTATGCTTGCATGGTCGATCTCCTTGGGCGTGCTGGGTTTTTACAAGAAGCAATCGATATTGTGAGAAGCATGCCAGTGGAGCCTAATGATTGCGTTTGGAGTGCCCTTCTGAACTCTTGTAGGGTGAACAAGAATACAGATTTTGCGGAAGAGACTGCCTCCCATATTTTAAACCGGAACTCAGAAACAACTGGGAGCTACATGCTGCTCTCTAATATTTATGCTGCAAGTGGGAGATGGGAGGATTCCGCAAGGGTGAGAATCTCAGCAAATACAAAAGGCTTAAAGAAAGTTCGTGGCCAGAGTTGGATTGAGGTGAAGAAACAAGTTTTTGCGTTCTCAGCAGGGAACACTCTGCAACCGGGGTCAGAAGAAGTTTATGGAATCCTTGAGGAATTGGCACTTCACATGGAAAGTGAGTGCAGTACACTTGATAGCAGCATCTTCGAACAAAATGTTGATGTAGACGACACGAAACTAATACTCCCATCATAACGGGACTCTGGCTTTTGCTGTCGGACATTGTTAATATGCTAAGTCTGCTTGTGTAAACGGCCCAATTTGGTACGTCGTTGCTAACTACACAATTATCAAACATTTTGTAGATGGGTATTAAACCAATGACAACTAACCGATAGGAGCAGAGCTACACTTGTATGCGTCTCTCATTTTGTATAATCTCTTGTGTATTATTGCAGAGAAGCAATTCGAGAAAGTTTATTAGATTAAAAATCAAACCCTAAATCAATTTTGCTAAAAGACCTAGAAAAAAGAAGAAGCTACATATAAATAAGGCCGGGAAGATCAATTTACTCTCAACAAAAATGATATGTATGGAGAGGTCTGCTATTCTATATCTTGCTATATGTACACTCATCTATTAATATTTGTGAGAGTAAACAGAGTAGCTGCTCCCTTTAAATCGTGGTCCTGAGCTTGTTGCATGGAACCGTCTTCTTCTTTTAGCATGGCATTGTCTATCCTTAACATGGCTTCGTAACTGCAAATTTCAGTTGCAACTTCAATAAGAAGTGACAAATAGAGAAAATAATGTTGAAACTTTTCAGGCAATGCATGAGTTATGTGATTACTATGCCAGCGAAAAGGTTCACAAACTTTCCATCCACATATTCAGTGGCGGAACCAGGATTGAATTGAAGGGAGGCAAACTCCTAAGGTGAAATGACAAAAAAAAATTTTAGGCCAAAATTTGTAATGAATTGTAAACTCAATCTATTTTACACCCCTAATCAACAGAGATTAAGCTTTTAGTAGTTTGCACAAAATTTAATGCAAATTGCAAACCTAATACCGCTTGCAAAAGAAGGTTTATGCAACTACAATTTTAGTCAGATAATAATCAGAGAACTATATGTCGCTTTTATGTCATCATAAAATCTTTTTATCAGTTTCAACGACATTGATTTTAATTCAAATTCACAACTAAATACTAATCAACATTTTCAACAACACAACACTGTAAATTCTAATCTACATTTCAACAACACAATATTCAATTTCAAATTCAAATTCAATCCTTCTTCCGCCACTAGTTTTGAGAGGGAAAAAAAAAAAGTAGAATAAAGCTTCTTCTTTTTTTTTTTTTTTTTTTTCCAAATATCTTGTTTCTTTGATTCTCAAGTTTAGACATTTTATGTAGATTCTGTTGGGATCGGTAAAAATATTGTTAAATTTTGTAAAAACAATTGTTGGAATTTATAAAAAGATATTGAAGTATGTGAAAAAGTAGTTGTGAATTTTTTTTAAAAAAGAATCTTGACATCCAACCATGCTAAAGTGAAAACAACAGAACAATAGAGGGAGTTTGAGTGGGAAGAAAAATTAGATTGAAACAAAGAAAAATAAAGAGCTAAAAAGTACACATGTATTGTATTATTTGTATAATTTGGGTGTAAAAAGGTTCAAATTTATAAAATTTATGGGGCAAAATACAAAAAAAAAAAATTTGCTCAAATTCATTCTCGTTAGGTTTGGAAATAAAAACTACCATTTAGAGTTTCAGATGTTTTTTTTTGCCCTTAAGTCCTACAAGCGTCTATTTAATATCTCTCGTAAAAACATGTATTTGTTACGGGCCTTATTTATGTGTTTTTTGTATTGTATTGTTTTACTTAATAAATGCGAGCAATGTTTTATTTGAATTGGAGTACATGGAGTGAGTTACTATTACTATGTAGTGAGTTACTATTCTAGTATTATATCTCGATTATGCAGTGAGTTAGATCCTCTCTTCCAATTCATCTTCTAGCAATAAAATATAATATAAACTGTTAAACACCACAAGCTAACAAAACATGCACACCAATTGTTTGATAAAATGACCAACTGCCTTGTTAATACAAACTTAACAACAAACCTCCTTTCGAGTTTTTCATCTCCGTCCAACTTGATCTCATTTCTTTCACAAGATCTTTCAAAAATGGGCTTGATGTCCTCGCATTCATCATGTTTAACGTGCAAAGATGAGGATGAAACAGGATCCTGCACACCCCATGCATTAACATCTTGGAAATCGTTGTTGACGACAAAGAGTTGATCTTGTTGCGGTCCAAGATAAGGATATTGCATGGTGTATGAAGTCGATGGGTCTGCACTAATGATATTCTCAGAGTTGATCGTCGGATCAATGGTTTCTGGCATTTGAATGTGAGATTGATTAAGTTGAGCTCGACATATGTCGAGCTGGTGAACGACAATCTCAAGCTCAGCCTGGTAATAATCGATCAAACGCTGCAAGTCACGTATAATTCTATAACAGCCGCCGACGGGATCATTTGCTCGGGCATCAGATTGGTATATAATGGTATGCATGGCCCTCTCCTTATCCTGTTGGTTAAGGTTTTCGATGATCTTGGTGATGTTTCTGACCCCGAACAATTTATGGGCATTAAGAAATTGCCTTTGGCGATCGTGAGGAAAAAAAGGGGCGAGAATGCAGTCGGGTGCGCACTTCCTGCGTTGGTACTTACATGCAGCGCAAGCCTGGGTGGTGCCGTTACCATGTCTTGCATTAAGGTTCATACCTTAGAAGGTTGTTTGTTTGTTGTTGTTGTTGGTATTGGGAGGGGGTGAGATATCGGCTGCGTTTCCGGCGGGGGTGGTAATGGAGCTTTTTTTGCTCGATGGGGCTTTGTTTTCTGGTTCCTTTCTCCCTTATTTTCTCAACCCGTGGGAGATAGAGAGAAATGAGAGGAAATACCTACAGATAGATAGATCTCTCAGAGAGAGATGGGGGACTGCATCCTAACTGGTTCAACTATAAATAGCACTTTTAGGCTATTTATAATGGCCGGTGTATGGAAATGAAGGCTTGGCATGCAAGACGAGTTAGTAATGTGTTATGAGGGTTGTTAAGATGTCTCTTGAAAATGTCAACTACTTTGTCATTTGAAAATCCAAGAGATTTTCTGTTCCGAATTAGGATTTTGGTCAAATGGCGAATTTATACTGTTAGATTGACATCCATAGTATTTAACTACAAAAAAAATTATTATATTCTAGGGGCAAGTAGGTGTGGACTAGATAAAATGGTTGTGACATTCTGGATTCTTCCATACGGCCGACACAAAAGAAAAGGAAAAATATTTAAATTTTTGAGTTTCATATCAGTAATACGAAATGAAGTTTCTCATTTCTTGGCAGTTTTAATTAAATTCTAATTTGTTGGTCTTTGCTTGTGATGTAATACTGTGTAAAATTACCTAAGATCAGTGAAAGTAATTTAGTAACTTTTTTTAAACATGAGATACGCTCAAGATTGTCTTTGAATTGAAATAAGTACATATTTAAATTTGGAATAATATTATAGTACGCCCCCTAACCATAGTACGTCTCCTAAAGTACATGTTTAACTTGGGATAATATCATGGTACGCCCCGTAATTATAGGCATGTGTAAAAATAACCAAAATAGACACATGTAAAATGACCAAAATATCCCTCAAAGACAAAATTACTAAAAATATTAAAAAAATTCATTAAAAAACATAGAAAAGGATATATAAAAAAGCAATATTTTTTAAACAAAAATATTAAAACTCTTTTTCAGTAATCTATTTATTTATTTAATTTAATTTTTTGTCTTGAAAGGATATTTCGGTCATTTTGTATGTTTTTCTGTACGACTAACCGCTAAAAGAAACGAAAGGCAAAAATTAATCAAGTTCAAAACATAAAAATAGGGGACAAGCATTGTCTATACGGGCATTGACGGGACATCGATAGTGATAACTAGTTACCGGTTGGCGCTGATTGGCAGTACCAATGTTGTATCCCATTTTACCTTTTAGTAGCGAAATAGGCGATAGCGGTTTCCCCTATTTTGTTTTGACATCGATAGTGATAACTAATTACCGGTTGGCGCTGACTGGCCATACCAATGCTGTAACCCATTTTACCTTTTAGCAGCGAAATAGGCGATAACGGTTTCCCTATTTTGTTTTGTTTTGCTTCTAAATACTAATAGGCACAACGTCGTTCCCCTTAGGATTTTTTCTTTTCCTCCGTCCCTTACAGCCTCACTCGCATCTCTCTGCCTCTCTCAATTCTGTCTCTCTGCAACTTCGTTTTATTTGCAATTTGGTTGATTTTTGTTACAATATGATGATTTTGGTCGATTTTTTTGTTAAGTTTGTTATGATTTGAAGTTTTATTGCAATTGAAACTTTTGGTCAATTTTTTGTTGAGTTATGTTGGAATTATATTTTTTTGCAATTTAAGCCTCCAGCTCTCCACGTTTGTTGCAATTTGTTGATTTTCTGGTATGTATGGCAATAACCGCTACTGCAGTAGGCGTCGGTTTCTTCTCCTGACGAGACTGATTATGGAGTCCATTTTTGGACAACCACCATTACAGTGGCGGCCTGCAACCACCATTACAGTGGCGGTGCAGGAGGGCATAATCGCAATTGTCCCCGTTTATGCAAAGCTCTACAAAAAGGACACAAATCGCCGTTTTGAAATTAGACGAGATCGATTTGACCTATAATTAGGGGCATACTATGATATTATCCCTTTAAACTTTGTGTTATTCAGTTTTTAAAAGCATATGAGTTAGTGTGTGTGTGTGTATATATATATATATATATATATATATTTTTATTTATGAGTAAATAAGTAGAAAACGTCTAGAAACAGGAACCATCAGTGTCCATTACAAACGAAGGGATGGAATTAAAGCTAAAAAATCCAAAGGAACCAGCAGAATCAAAGGCGACGAGCTAATCTGTTGCAACGTCTAGAAATCCAGCGTAGGAGTTGCATATATGTTCATGATATTAACGCACTACCAACTTTTGGAAAGCATGAATCCAACAGGGTTAACTGAAGGATTGAGAGAACCGGGCGGGTCCAATGAGACTCGTTAAAACTGGATTAGATACTGACTTCAAAAGGCCATGATACATGCTCTACACCTAAGCAGACAAAAAATATCATATAGTATACAAAAAACTACAGAACCAATCTAACCAGGACCTCTGGCTTTCTTTCAGTACTTGAGAGTAGCGAAGAATATTCTGACAGCAACTAGACCTGAGATCAGGAGGCAAAACAATTATCAAAATTCCCTCAAATTTTTGCGGAGTTAATCACAAATAAGATCAAGGACAGGAGACAAGAATATCATCTCACGAAAAGTTCTACGTGGGTAACATATCTAACTTTGAAATCAGACACAAATACTCAAGAACCATCCCACCGTTAATATGTCAAAGACAATAAGTCACCAAAAATTTAAAACCATAATATAAGCGTTAACCTTATTTTCTACCTGAAAAGATCTTGATATTGTGTTAGTTAAGGGATCTGCCCACAAAATAGCCCAGAAATGGCTGGTTGACAACATTCAGCAAGATCCACTCCTTGGTAAGAACAGACAGGTGAGGCTGTTCTAGCACACCTGAGGTCTCTAATTGTTAAATTTGTCATTTTGCTCCATATTTTGGTCTCTAATTGTTCTATTAATCATTTTGGTTCATATTTTGGTCTCTAATTGTTCAATTGGCATTATTTTGCTCCATATTTTGTTCTCTAATTGTTTCATTAATTATTACCCATATTTCGGTCTCTAATTTTTCAATTAGTCATTTTGCTCCATATTTTGGACTCTGATTATTCCATTAATAATTGTACTTCATATTTTCCACAATATCTTAAGCCAAAGTTTGCAAAAAAAAAAAAAAAACAACCATTTTAGACATTCTGATCTATTGTCATTGTGTAAAGTGTCTAGATGACCCAGTGTTCTAAACATGGAAGCACGTAATGACACTGAAGAACTCGCCGCAACATCTTAGCCGGTTCCATCCCTACATTTGTCAAGTAATCATAGTTGTTCCAAAAATATTAAGATATTGGATCACACTTTAGACAGGTTCACCAAATATAAACAAAGCAGATGAATCTCCAAAGAAATATACAAAACTAAAGTTAATTTTGAATACATTATGCTTTGGATCAGCCAACTAGTCAGAGATCTGATATACTAACTGAAGATATTGCTATCAAGTTTAACCCAAAGGTGATACCATGAATGACTGCCAAGGTAAAACTAGATCCTGGTCTGCTCTTAATTCAAAATTTAGAACCCGAGTGAAAAAACATTAGCTAGTACCTAATTAAGAGACTGCAGCAAGTAGTGATATTAACATAAAAACGGTGCAATAAGGCTAATGTACCATATTTAAACCCAAATGATGTTGAAGATGTCCCTCTGATACAACGGTTAGTGTTGAAACAAATTTCAGAAGAAAATTTTGCACAACTAATTCTAGAAAAGCAGCTCAAGCGAACAAAAGAGAACATTTCTTTGCTTTCTCAAACTTAGAGCCAAACTTTGGATTTAAAACAGTAAAGCTTCATGTCAAACTAAGACCAATGCTATGCAAACTAGACAAACCAAATTTTTTGACATGAAAATAGGTAGAGGAAAAGGTGGAAAAGGGTGGAGCAGTTAAAATCTACATGCATTCTGCAACATGCGTTATATAGAAAGCACACTAAGAAAATACAAATAATCAACAACTTCGTTATTAAAATCATGCAAACTGTACTTTATATGTGTGCTCAACACCCTTTTCCAATCTACTAACAAAATCTAGTCCTATGTTACAGACGAACAAAGAGTTCCTCCCACCGAATAGGATAGGCAATTGAAATTACACGAAATGCAATATTTATCTTACCGTCTATTTGAAGGGTTAAGAGGCAGTTATGGCTCAGACTTGATAAGCTCTTCAACAGAGCTCCTGTACTTTGCAATGAGATCCCTGGTAGTGTAATAAGAGAAAAAAGAAACAAACAGAATGCAAGTTGAGAAATAAGGCACCTAATCCAACAGATTTCAAATACAAGTAAAACAGACCTCCGGTGATTTAATAACTGCTCACTTTCTTCTAGCTTCCGCTTCTGACCCTCAACTGTCTGCTAACAATACCGAGAAATTCCCCAGATTATACACTCAAAATCTTCTCAACAATAAAGAAAGAAAATATCACAATGAACTCCTATGGAATGTTTGACTAAAATGAGTGCATCCCGTCATCGAATATGCCTCGAAAAACTGAAAGAATCCTGCACTACTCCAGAAAAATTGAAACATCATACATTATTCAATACAGATGGTTTGAAAACATGAGTCTGAACATGGCCACCTCACAAATATCTTGTAACTCAAAATAAAAAGAGGAAAAAGGTTCAACTATTGCATCCCATATTTGCTAAATGGTATTCACAAACAACGGATTTTTAAACTCTCAAATACACAAAAACATTAATATGATCCCTATATATTGAACACCATCACTAACACTGTAAGCTAAACCAGAGATGGTCTAATTAAGAAAGAATATGAGCTGCGTAAGAGAATTTCTCATCAACTCGCTGAGTGTAAAATGAATGAATTGGCTTAACTTCTGCACAACCACTTCTACTGATATATACACGCGAGTGCTCTACTTGAATCAGTTCTAACTCTAACTAAAACATGTTATACAATTGTAATGACCCAAGGCAAACGCTAGCCAAATTTGCATTTTAACTTCAAAATGACTAGTTAAGGTTTGTTCTTGAAGCTCCCTAGATCATTATAAAACCTAGTTCAACCTAGTATGGTCCCAATGTGGAACTTGTCCATCTCTCATTTCTTCTCTTTTGCCAATTCATGTGGGATTCGGAGTATCACAATCTTCCCCTCTTAAATCCTTGACGTCCTCATCAAGGTCTACCAAGCCCACATTGGTGGCTATTAGGAGTTCTTATACCATTTGTAACAACCCAAAATAAGCACTAGTCATATCTACGCTTTAACTTCAAAATGACTAGTCAATGTTGTTCTTGAAACTCCTTAGATCATTATAAAACTCAGTTCAACTTAATAAGGTGAGACTTGGTCATCTCTCATTCTTTTTTTTCTCTTACTCCACGTGGGATTTGGGTATCACAATAACATAATATATTAATTAAAAGAGTAATTGCCACTGATAAGATGGACTGAAGTTCGTTTTGCTGATGTGTATCAAGTGAACCGATAATGTTACATCTCTGATAAACACTCAATTGCATATTTTAGATAAAATAAACAAAAAATTACTTTCATAAAATTAGGATGAGCAGGCAATTACCATGGCCTTGGTGCTAATTGAACCTGATATCGTATTCAACAGATGCTGGCACTTCTCAAAGTGGCTGTTCAAATCACTGACCTTGAGAAAAAAATAAAAATAAAATAAATTAGTAAAACCCACACAGACCCTCAATTCTTTCGTTCATCTCCCCCCCCTTTTTTAACAAATAGGTATATCGAAATTAGTACAAAGGAACTATTTTCCCTTAAAAAACACACCAATGCATCTGACTGCTGATCCCTAACTCCGTGCTCGATCACGTCCGCCAAATTCTCCACCATCTGTTACCAACGGCGCAATAAAACAATCAACACATTTTGTGTATTTTTGCATGCAAATAAATTAGGTTTTGGTCGGGTACATGTAAGAGGTGGAAATGAGAGGCCAGTGATTGGTGCTGATGGTGCTGCTGTTGCTGCTGCTGCTGTTGCTGTTGAAGCATACGTTGCGGTTGAAATTGATGTTGATGTTGTGGGTGAAGTTGAAATTGTTGTTGTTGCGGAGTCAGGTAGAGGTGGTCTTGATTCGAGGGTGTAGAGGTGTTACTGTGGGTCGGCACTGACGGAATCATGTTCCAGCTCCCTCCTGAGTAATGGTCCATCTCTCTGTCTCTCTGAGCGCTGCTCGCCCGCGCGCGATAACAGGAGTCTGGGGGGTTTTTAGCAAACCCACGCGGCTGGGGGACAGATAACTCGCGAGAGATAAAGAGATGAGTAAAGAAGGCAATGAGGTCGACTCCCGGGTCGGAGGGTGCTCCGCTGCCTGTGTCCGACGAAAAAGAAACTAATGATCTACGAGACTGGTCTCTTTTCTGACAGTTTCTAAATCGTCGTATTAGTCTGTTTTGACGAGATTGGTAAAAAATTGATGAAAATATTTAAATAATATTTTATTTTAAAATAATTTTTATTAAAATTTAATGATTTTTTAAATAACAAATAATATAATTTTTTAAACAGTAAGAAATCAAAATTTTGATTTTTTTTAATGAAAAAATATTAAAATTTGTGTGAAAATTTTAAATTTTTGATATTTATTAACCAATACATCACTCTGACACACAAAATAAATAAAAAATGGAGACATTGTTCGATTTTTTTTTCTTTTTTTTTAAGTACATTGTTCAGAGTAAAAGCTGTCCAGCAAAAATAGACTAAAAGTCAAAATCAATATATCCGAAATTAAGCTCTCTAATATTTCGAATTTATGAAATAGATTAATTCGTTTGCTCCCTGAATTTTGACTATTTCTAAAAAATTATCTATGGATTTTGCATTCAGGTCCTGAATTTTTAAGTTTCTCAAATTGATCCTATGTTAGACTTTCGACCACTTCATTAACGGAAACTTCGCGACTCACGTGAGGTGGCTGAGAACCACCTCCGCAAACAAGTGGGCTCCCCTTTTAAGTGGTGGCTTTTGAACACCTTGCAATGTGGCGCCACCTTGCCCCCTCTATTAGTAGGATGCAAAATTATTTAAGGATGAGTATATAAATGGATGGAATCGGAATCATTTCAGTTCTAACACCCATTAAAACCAATATTTTCATTTTCAAAATTTTTTGGAATGAAATCGGAATTATTAGAAATTGAATCCATAAGTTCTAGTTCCATTAGTGGGCATAATTGTCCAAATTTTGCTTTTGGCCCAGAATAGACTTTTTTATCCCATGCTATACAAAATACATCATGATTTCATAAAACTAACCATACATCAATAAATAAATATTCATCCAATCATCCAAATTCAAAGAGGCAAATTTTAGAATAAAATTACAATGTTCTTTGAAATTTAAAAAAACAAAGAAAATATAAAAATTAAAGGACGTTGAATGATGCCAGTGAGCTGTAGCTCAGTTGGCACCTCCTCCCTTTGGAGAGGGCTTGATCCAGGGGTCGAATCCCCTTTCCCCGCTAGCTTGGTTCTGCTTCTAAAATTTGCCTAGCAAAAAAGAACGGATATTCAATGATCCAAATCCCCAACTCAGTTTAACGAAATAATCAATTAACAAAACAAAAGCGTTTTAACAAAATAAAAAGTGTCCTCAATTTTTTGCCAAGAAGATTCAATAGATAATGGGATGGATTAATAGTAGAGAAGATGTGGTCATAGCTTACCAAGTTACAATTCTCTCGTTTGTAGAGCAGAACAACACAATAAGGAAAGAAATAAAGATCTCATCAATAATGACCATTTACAACTAGGACAATTAGGCATTAACCATAGGAGAACGTAACTGAGACAACTTTCCGTGTTTGTTATTTTTCCTCTTTGCAACAAATACATATGCTACTGATCTATAGAAATATCACGCACACAGTGAGTTTTGATAGTTGTCTAATAATAAAAAAATATTGGAATAAAAAATCTCCAAATATGAGATCGGATTCCGATATTTAAATAGACCGGAATAGGATTTGGCATTTTCGATACCCACTGGAATATTTCCTCACCCTTATTATTATTATTGTTTTTAGTTTTATTTTATAATTTTTAAATTATGCTTTTTAAAATAGTTGAATTGATTTTTTTTCATTTACAAATTTTTTTAGTTGATGCGACGCATATAATTTTTTTAATTAATTAACATTACATATGTCATTTTTCTAGTTGGAGTTTGACAAAAGTTTATTGACACAGTGGACAAACAATTTAACCCAAGAACTAATTTGACAAATGGTGAAAACCTAAGACCTTCTACTCTAAAATTGAAGGAAGTTTTTTTTTAAAATGTTCAAAATCTAGGAAATAAATAAGTAGTACATTAACTCTTAAAAATTGGTCAAGAATGTTTTTTTTAATTTGTTTTTGAGTTAATAAAAATATTTAATATTTTGTTGCATTATACGAGAGATATTCAGTAATAAAGTTAGTAATCATTACCTAGTCTCTTCTAAAATTAACTAAAAATAAAGTTATAGGCAAAAATACATTTTTTCAAAATTATATTGAATTTCTATATTTTGTCTCCCAAATTTTACTACAGCCTTCCAATATTTTAGTCCTAATTTTGTCTGTAACAGTATTTACTATTTAGTGCCTGTTCTTACAGGGCAGTGTCTATTTTTAAATTGAACGTTAATTATTGTGTTATATTTAAATTAAAGAGTACAATTAGGACAAAATTACTGTAGCCCGCATCCCCTGACTTGTAACTCGACGGTGGGCAGGTTTGGAGCCGAGTATGTGAATAGACAGGACATAGACCTCGTTTATATGCAACCTACGACTATAGAGCCTCGTTTATCTATCGCAACCTACGAACTCGACAGTCATAATCCGTGCGCCTATCTCTCTGTCTCTCTCTCCCTTGGAGCTTTAATCATTTTGACGGGATTGACCTCTTTCTTTGGAATCTAGGTTCGCTCTCCACTCTTTTTTTTTTTTAATGTGTTACTGGGTTGTGAAATTTTGTTATTGATTCTGATTGTTGATGTGTGAAACCTGCTATATGAACTGAAAATTATCTGGGTTTTGTTTATTTGGCCTGATTTGTCGATAATCAGCCTATTTTGCAGTAACCGAGAAACAAATTGGAAAATAGTAATTATTTTTAAGTGGGAAATGTTTCTGGGAGAATAGAAAATCGGTATCAAGAATTTGGATTTGCGGTTGTTATTAGTTATTATAGAAGCTGAATTCGCAGAATCTGACAATTAAGGATGGAAGCAAGGTGTACGCATCTACTTTGTATGATCCATGCACTGTGCCCCATATATCTGATGAAAGGGAAGATTTGAGGCCGTCATACTCTTCCATTTCGCCCTTTTGATGCTGTCGCTGTTTCAAGCACTCCAAGGTTCTGCATTCACTTAAACGGTGAACTGGAAAACATGCGCTGAGATGAAACAAATCCATCTCTGACAGTCAACATCAAATTCGTGGATCATTTGGCATCACTTTTCTTTTTCAAAATGCAAGGTGGCAGAGAATGGATGTTGTTGGAGAGACATGGAAAACGGAAAACCTTTCATGAGAGAGATGCGATAAAGTTTTTGTTCTTTTCCTTCTAGTCATTAGGTTCTCCAGTGCAGGACTTCCATCTGATTGCCATTGTTTCTTGGGGTTATTCTCTAGTTCTGGATTTGAGGTTCATATCAGCACTTAAAGTCTGGTTGTTCAATGCCTTAAACCACTTTGGCTAGGGAGTGGAAATCTACCACGGTACACAGGAGAATTTTAGAAGACAATAGATTGATGAACATACCATTTAGGCAGAGCTGGTTGCATGTTAAAGGGGCATTGAAGGGGAGTAGGAGGCAAATCCCTTTTTACATTTACGGTGTGAGGGTTATGTGACCTCTCTAGTGCACAAAGCAGAATCCTCTAAGGTTTATTGGAGATAGTATCTTTTACTTATTTCATTTTTTTAGGCAAAATAGGGAGGCAATTACCCCAGCCAGCTGTTCTAGGATAGAACCCTGGACATCTCCTAAGGAGTAGGAGGTGCCAATTGAGCCGAAGCCTATATATAATGACTCATCAATGAGAAGACAGGCAATAGAAAGGTGATATCAGCTAAAAAGTTTCTTTAATTTAAGCCTCCAGTACATCTTTGGATGCAGTCTTTTGCCACTGTACGTTTAATAATGATCATCAGGTCTCTATAACTTAGAACTTGAGGTTTCTGATTATTTTGTTGTAGAATAAGACCGAAATCCGAGGCTTGGTTGGTTCCAACACATTACAGGGTGACCATTATACCATTGGTTATGCAGCTGACAATATCCTGTCTTTGGTTTCAAGACCTAGGCATCTGTGGCCTTCAAAATGGTTATGGCATTGATAATTGAGTTATTTAACTAGAATCATGTGTTACTTAACTGTGTTTGGAATCTTTGGGTGGGCAAAAATTTTTTCTAGTGAAAATCTTTTTGTTGGAGATAGTGTAAATTATTTTGGAATTGGTGAAAGTTGTTGGAGTTTGTTAAAAGATATTGGACTTTGTAAAAAGTAGTTAGACTTTGTGAAAAATTTGTTGGACTTTAAAAAAAAGTTGTTGGAGTTTGTAAAAAGGTATTGGAGTCGGTGAAAAAGTGATTATAAAAAAAAATTAAAAGAAATTTTGTGCCATCTAAACGGCTAAGAAACTTTATTTTCAGACTTGAAAAAGAGAAAGCCAAGGAAACACAAATAACGCTTTTGTACCGATTAACGTGATCTGGCCTAACATTTAATTTTATTTTTCTAGCCTAGTTTAATGGTGTGGGAAATTGTAGGGTGGATCAACTATGGACATAAAACCAACAGTGGCCTTGAGAGCTATACTTGTAGGAGGAGTAGCAGCTTTTGCAAAAATAGCTGGTGCAATGAAGGCCGCAGGTGGCATAAAGGTGGGTGCAGCAGCAGCTGCCATGACAGCGGCAGCAACTGCAGCTATTTCAACAAAACAGGAGCCGAACGATGATTCCAAGCAGCCTTAAAACTGGCGGTTGCGGAAGGGATTTGCCAGAAATCATGTAGCTATCTTCCCAGTGAGTGCTTGGGGAATAAATTTTAGCTATAGTGGACGTTTTTGAATCGTCGGCTTGGTAGCAAGGCAATGTATAAGCCATCTGAAGTAACAAAAGGACATTGCTAACTTACATTCAGCAATTTGGCTATATTTGAAATTCGTGAATGAAAAAAAGATTAGCCACATTTGTGTTTAAAAAATTGTGCTGCTGTTTATGAACTTACAATGCAGGTCACTGTTAATTGATGCATTTTAATCTCGGCTCAATCAGGATTATGCTTCCATATTTTCTTCCTTTTCGGTTCTTAGAGAATAAGTCTTTTGACGAAACTGCAGGCCAACGAGTAAATAACTTAAATTCTATTAAACGCCTTTGCAAACCATCAATTTTTACCAGAATTTCTCTCCATTTCGAAATTTTAATTTACAAACTAACTCAATTTGTTTTATCAAATTAAATAATTTCAAAATAATCGTTCTCATCAAATCATCTCTTTCCTCACCGAAAAAACTAATAAAACTCCAATCTTCGTGAATAATTGCAAACACGTGACAGGATATTCAATACCAATCATGAAGTACAATACATAACAAACCACCCACGTGAGGCACCAAACCAAAAGGATGACTCTTGATGAAAAAATCTGAAGAATATCTTCAAGTTTTTCCTTTGGTTGGAGGGGCATTACAACCAAAAGAAGGAAAAATGAATGCAAACTACAAAGCTAAAGATAACAATTAAAGTCGGGGTAGATTCTTTCTGAAGCTTTTCCCCTTCTTTTCTAATTGTTGTCTTCTCTCCCTTTGTTTTTTTGGTGGGTGGTGGGGGGTTGGTTTGGCACCAGACAGCGCCCACGAATACTTGTGTCATCTTGATTCATCATCTTCATACTTATATGTCCTCTTTAGGAGCCCCAGAATTTTTATATTAGTCAACAAGCGAACTCCACCTCTTCCACGCCTCGTTTGCTTTCTCTTCCGCGTCTCAAGCAAGCAAGGACCATTCCATTCCGAATTACATGGTGGGTAGCAGCTGATGCACATTCAATTTGCTTAATCCACATGTGAAGTTTGGCCGAGCAACTGAGTGTATTACAAGCTCATGATTTGGAGACTCCAACTCAAGTATAACCTGTACAAAAAACAATTGAATAGCTCAAGCAGAAACATTCATAGAAGAGTAACATTAGCATACCATGATCTGAAAGATAACATGAGTTGCAACTAAATATAGTTGCAATTGAGGGGCATCTTTCTTCCTAACAGGTGACCCAAAAAAACTTATTCTACTTAAGTGTTTTGCTTGTGGCATTAAATATAGAGCTCTTTAAGAGTCCACATAGAACAACTATAGGGTATTTTGACCTGGTTTTCAATTCAAAAGATATCCAATAAGATATGCATATTATCTAAAGGAAGCAAGTACATCAAATAAGTATGAAACTTGAGATATAATTCTGCCCCAATGATATACAAGGAAAACAATTGCAAAGCAAAAATCAGTATGTCATAAACAACGGGAGCAACTATAGGTTTTGGCATCTCCTACCACAACATTTTTCCCGGGCCGGAGAACTGGAGCAGGGACATAAAGGGTGCATTGTGGTCCCATTGTCTGCAAAACGAACCATTAACGACCTTCTAGTCTTGCAGGAAATGTAAAGCCAACAACATACATAATACCAGACCAGCAACAAAACAGCAAGAAGGGAACTCCCCCATATAGGGAAGTGGCAGTTTACCGGCCAATATCTTCCGATATTAAATTCATTGACAAATGCAACCCCTTTACCCCAACCTCTGAACGATATGAAGGTGTCTTTAACCTGCTCTACATCGTCAATTGAGAAATGGCCTCCGTAAAATGCTGGTTGTTTTGAAGCATTCTCTACATAGGGAAAGTCAAGGGCTATTCATCAATCATGTTCTCTATATTATTCATACCATCAATAAGTAGAATGGAGCATCTTTTTAGTAGAGAATGAAATCGGCAGAATAGAGCAACATTCTTGATTTGTTGTCATTTTCTGAAAACAAACTAGACTTACCTTTGGGTCTTCCGTGGGCTGAAATGTTTGTGAATTCAGAATACGCAACCTGAATGATGGGATTGATTTTTAGGATCTCATTCAGGTTGTTCAAAGGAATAGAAAGCATTTTCCATCCATGCAGAATTCTCCCACCGAGATAAACGGAAGACAAAATGCCCTGCAAAAAGCAAGAAAGATCGGTCGGACGTCATCAGTTACACTGGGAACCACTCTTTTCAAAGATGTCAAGAGGAGGAAAAATTGCAACACTGAAAGATCTGTTAGAATCAGGGACACGATTTTGGAGGGAGTTGTTTTCTGTCTCATACAGTACAATAAACCACCTTAAAATGGTTTTCTTAACATAAATGACTTTAACTCCTCAACAAGTTTTTTTCTACCCTACATTAACGTGTTTTGAATATGAAAGATTAGAATATGTCAAGGTTATCCAGAAGTCATTATTTTGGATATAGTGGATGACATCAAGAGTGAGTATAATTCAAATATCTACAACCAAAAAGCACACTAAAGATCATTGGACTATTAGCAGTCAAATGATGCAATTTTATTTGACTCAGAAAATCATATCTACAAAAACAAAAATAGGAGTTTGTATTTTACTGGTTTCTTTACCTTCCTGTCAAACATGTAGGGCCCATAATTTACACGACCCATGTTTTCAACCTACAAGAGTAGAAAAGATTTTAAATAAAACAAGATGAATGTATATTTCAAGAAACACGAAGTTACCAGAATTCCCTCTGTGTATGCACATATATATTCATATACAGACCCATAGATATATGTATTTGCTATTGCAAAGAACTCCCAGTACAAATGTAGTTAATAAAGATTCATTGATCCATGACCCTCTTTTCTAGTATTTGCTTTTGTAATTCTTCCAAGCCAGGAAACACCAATTCAAATCAGTTGATCATTGTAACAGTAACAATTGGAACAGGTAGTGAGGTACCAAAACATATAAGCTGATGTTGGACACACATTTAGTCTTAGGAAGGCCTAGTGTTTGAGTTGACCATCTTGCAATGGTACCAACAAACATTGGTCTTCCACCATTATCTTCAGCAGAGCATGATATGAAAACTTGGGCTCTGTCATGCACCTGCAGTTTATAAATTTCAGATAAGTTAAATTCTTTTGCGAACTTTTTTAGGTTCCAATTGCTAAGTCCAACAACAAGCGTTTATTTGATAATAGGAAGAAATGTCTAAAAGACTGATTCTGTAGCATATCATAAAATCAAGAGTAGGGCTGCACCTTTGGTATGAATAGAATGCTCCCATCTTCCTTCGCAGCATATTCAGATGCATATAATACAAAACCAAACATCTGAAACGCAAAAAATACTCCGGTTTACAGAAAGTTTGGATCTTTATGAAGGCAGTATCCAAAGGAATTTACAAGCTATTGGACATGATCCTACCCACCTGGCCCAAAGCCTCCATTGAAATTGGTTGTTCAGATTCAACCACATCAATGGAATCCATCCTATTAAGAATATCAAAAAAGTGATCCGTTTTCTGCAAGTAAATTGGACCATATCCTGCCTTCTCATTATCGGAAGGAACTAACGGAAGAGACACTGAACTGTATTTCTTTATAACTCTCCGAAGGGCTGAAAGCAGTAGAAATTTCATAACTAGAATGTCTTTTTTGATGATCATAACTTGCAACATATGTTTTGAGTGGACTTCTGCTGCCTCCAAACGCGAAATTGCTACATAACTTACCTTTGAATTTTGCATTGTCCACATCCCCAGATTCCCTAATTGGTGCATCCTACAAAAACAAGCATCAGTTTGGTCTGTATACAGCACACAGGAAGCCAATTCTTTGCAACAAATTTTTTTTTTTTTCCTCACATAATCATAGGAAGTGAGGTCGGGCTTGTAATCAGTCTCATTTCCACCAGTATTTGCTCCGCCGTAGAATCCAAAGTTTGTGCCACCATGTGCCATCTGGAAATTAGAAAGACGAGATCAAAGTATCACCACAATACTGATCACTTAATGGCAACAGTTGTAGGAATCTGAGAGCATACATAAAGCACAGCAGAAGCATTTCGTGCCAAAATCTTTTCCAGGGCGGCTGCAGTAAATTCAGCACTGGTCTCTGCAAGCTTCTCTCCCCAATGTGTAAGCCAACCAGTGTAAAACTCCCTGAAGCAACAAGCATAAGAAGTGAACCACTGACCAGCATAAGAATAACACTTATTAGCAAGACACTTACGCTGAAAGTGGTGGTGACTTTCCAGGGGCATTGAACTTCTTTTGTAATGCAAATATTGGCAAAGGGTCATCACCAGTAGTGAAGTCAACAGCTATATACGAGAGATGAAAAGCAGGTCTTAGTACTTAAATGATTGTAGATGTGCATACATCCATATCACGTTACACACCCAAACAGAAACAAACGTACAAGAGTCCAATATGGATTAATAACAGAATAGTTATACCAATGGTAACAGATAGAGAAAAAAGAAAGGGGGAAACATTGGTGTTCTATTATACTTAGTGCTGAACCTTACCTGAAAAGACAGCATCACCACGAATTGTTCCTTTCTCAAGAGTTTCCCTAGAACCTCCATCTGTAGTATACCTGAAGACCGTGAAGGTAATTCAAGAACAAAATAAATTATCAAAGAAACCTAGTGATTGATCATATCCCTCCATATGTACTAAACTGTGACTGGTCGTTTAAGCCTCCGTGACGTGTTTTCTTTTCTCTGTAAGAATTCATTAATTTTCTTTGAAAATAAAAAGAAAAAAGAAACGCTAGTTGTGACAACATAAGTGAATACAGTTCACAACAGGATTAGTCTTTGTGTGTGTGTGTGTGTGTGTGTAAGGTACCACAAAATAAAGCAAAGAAAGAATGAAACTTCATACTTTATAAAATTAACACTGTTATTTGCTTTACAGAACCTAGGAGATCAGTCAGAAGACAAAAACCACTGCTTACAAAATTATGTCATTGCCAAGGTGACCACGGGCCAAGGTGACAAGGTGATGAAGGTAAGCTTTGTCACTCCCATAAGAACCATACTCATTTTCAATCTGCCAAAATAATCTCATAATTGGGCAATCTTATGAACGTTTGAAAATATCGAGTATACATATTTCAATAATAATAATCAAGATGCCTTCAAGATCATGTTGTAGACATTCTGTTCTCTACTCTAGAAAATAAGATGAAATATCTGGATTCTCTGTAGGAAGCATATAGAAGAGAAATGCAATTACATGGAATTTGCTCACTATCAGGATAACATCGTTTGGAAGTTCATTTTTCCCTTTTTATGGTATTTCCTTCAGTCATGAGATGGAGAGATGAAAAGAGTTATCATCAAATGTTGACAATAGAGAAGCTATTCATAATCCACCAAACTATCTTATCAATTGCTTCCTTCATTAACCTTTATTTCTTTCTTTGTGACATTGCTGTACGTTAATGAAAACCTTGTCTTAGATTGAATCTAGCTTCTCATTGTAATCCTTTTCAAATATTTTCTGTTCAGTTTTTGGAAATAGAAAAACATTGAATCTTACATTTTTTTTTATTATTTGCTTCCTTTACCAGTTAAATCATATAAAAAGACGTCTTGGCAAAGAGTATCAACTCAATACATACCTGAACCATTATGATAGGGCCTCCATTTTCATACAGAAGGGGAGCTACCTTTGGAAGTAGGACTTCCCACCATCTTTCAACCTTAAACAGTTCACCATAGAAGTTACTCCATAGTAAACAACGAATAGCAAGGACAAATCGAAATGCACAAACAGTAAATCTTCCATTCAAAATATAATACTGTTAAATAATGAAATTCGAAAGACACTGATAAAGGGTTTGCTTCATTTTCATTTTGGAAACTAACTTCAAACCAGCATGTAAAATACACTGATTCTCAAAATAACAGCAGCAATCCTTCAAGCAATTTTCTGAAAGAAAGGCATTAAATTTTATAAACCCAAAAAATTTAGTACCTTCCCGATGGTTCTATAAGCTAATATAGGTATGATAGCACAGAAAGGTTGCAGACAATATTTTGCAATACAATTTCTTTTCAATACACCACAAATTTATTCAAACACGGTTAAGTTGTGAGATACAACCCATAGAATAAAGACAAAAGAAGTTGCTTCGAAATCTTTTTCCATCTTTTTAGCTAGATATTTTATTCAGGGAGCAATTAAAGTCGTCCAATTTCTGAAATTGCAAGCAAAAAAAAAAAAAAAAACAATAAAATCAAGACAGAGGCATCAAATAAAATAAGAAAACATACTGAGTGGAGGAAGTTTGGATCCGATGATCTTAGTCTGAGAGCTGGCTTTGTTGCAAGCAACCAGGCAGGGAAACCCCCCAAATCCCACTCTGAGAGAAATAAATTTGATGGAAACTGTCATGTCAACAAAATCTCGTCTCATCATCAATTTCAACCACCAGAAGAAGAATATGAAAAAACAATGACCAACAAGTAAAGAAGTAATTAGCAAACATCCATTCTTGGTCACAGGCCTGAACTACTAGCTATTTTATGCAAACACTCTGTTTATTATGCAAAAATGGGATTTGCAACAATATGAAGACATAAATTAGAGTAGAAGCACCTCCCAGCAAACAGATTTTATGGATTCACTGATCATCCACATGGAATTGAAAGAGACGCTAACAAAACTAGAATACCATAGCTCATTGTGATACTTTTTACTAAGTTATTTTCAGACAAGTAACATGTCATATCACCCTTTTCAATAAACAATCTGGCCATGACTTGAAGGAAAATATGGCCCAAGTACCCAACAACATGATCGCAAATCACAAGTTTCATCACGCATGAAGATCAGGGATGAAGAAGTATGAGGCATCATCATGTAATAAGTACTCTAGGACGACTCAAAAGAACCATATGAACCATGACTGCAGAAAATTACAAGGGTTCTGTTCGTCTGCCAGGGTTTTCTACTTAAGTGTGAGTTTCACTGTTTGAGCTTGTTTAAGTGTAAGTAGGATAAGACGATTATCCACCTTCAGTGTGAGATGAATTCTAGATCCATAGCAGAATGAACTTCAAATACAAAAATTTAGTGACCTAGTCATGTGCAGTGAATTTCATGAAGCCCAATAGCAAATTATAAAGCTACATACCTGCACATATATAAGGCCCAGCCCGAAGCATAACAAGGAAACCAAGTTTGTGGCAGAGTTTGAGAAACGATACTACATCTGCAATCCCCTCAAAGACTAGCTTGCCAGGTTTTGGTTCGTGCAAATTCCAAGGAACATAAGTTTGAATAGTGTTCAAACCCAATGCCTTTGCTCTCAATAGTCTATCTTCCCAGTACTGCAAAGATAAAAGGTAAACACCACATCATGATAAGAAAGGGTTTACTTGAACAGTGAAGTATGCTGGGTTCCCCAAGGGTTAGTAGTTGAGTAGAACATTAAGGTAATATGCACTTATGTGAAATCTGAGGAGCTCCACGGGTCTTTCAGCACAGTGAATGCTGAATATACACATTTTCTGGGTCAAGAGAAATTTTTTACAGAAGCTAATTAGGGTTCAGCTTTCTCTATCATATTCTAGGTTGTTGCCCAACAGATCTTAAATATCTAGCTATCAATCCCTATTGTTCAAGATTACGATTAATTTGATTCTCGTTGATTTGGGTTATAAAGCTTCCCCATCTTATTAGATGTCATTAGCTGGGGAAGGGTTTTAGGAGAGAAGAAACATTTCCAAGCAAAGTACCGTTTTCTAGTACAAGCTAACACAACAGATGCATATAGCCATTATGGGCAAATAAACCCTTAGGGTGCAAATTGCCGAAAAATTTGTGATAGGAACACCTCTGGAAGAACCCTGAAATAATGCAAGTCACCACCGATAATTTGGAAAGGTAGTCCATCTTTCCAGAACAAGTCATTTGCAATCTCGAACTTTCCAGCTGTAACCTGACAATAACAACCAATAAAAATCTCATCGCTGCATCTTTCAAAATTCATCCAGTAATTGCAAAATTAATAAAACAATTTTAGCATAAAAATCAACTTTAAGTTTACGACCGATAGTTTAAAGACCATCCTGTCCAACGACTCAGCGAAGCACAGGCAGCAAAATGAAAATGTCAAGATTTAACTGCAAACCATCGAGCTAAAATATTTCACTAAGAATCGAATTGTTAGCTGAAGCAAAAGAAAAGAAGCAAAATCAAGGAAATTCGGATAAGTCTACGTTTTGAAACAGCTCTGATTTCCAAATTAGGAAATTTGACTCTTGTGCCAAATATTTATCCAAAAAGCTGAAACATCTGCCTTTCTTGAGTTCCGCATTAATGTCCTCAATCGAAAGTTCTTTTAATCCGAAAAACACTCCCAATGTAAGCCCAAAAATTTCCTTACAATGAATCAAGCGAGCCCAGAACTCAAAATCAAGAATCTCCTCTCAAAATGAACCAGACTAAGCCAGAATAACAAACCCAGAAGCAAAACCTCATAGTAATGCGTCTAGCAAGTACAACAATCAATAACAGAGAGCAAGAGGGAAATATACTTACTTTCTTGTGCTGAGAAGAGTGATGGTACTCGTGGTTTGAGTCAGAGTCAGAGGAGAGAGAGGGGAGAGGAGCAAAGACAGGGATGAAGGCGCAAAAGGCTATAACAGAGATGAGAGCGAAGAGGACGAAGGTGGTCGTGGTTCTTGCACTTCGCTTCCTCGCCATTGCTGAGAATCTGGAGGTTGTCGACTTCGAGATCATATCAGTGGAACTCTCCTATACGCTTTTCGTGTGCTCTGACTTACTTTCTTTTTTATTTTTCTTATATTTACTCATTCAGCAATAAGCCTACGTGTTGTCTCTTTCGGGAGCCGAAGTAATTCTGCAAGTTTCTATCAAGAGCTCCTTTAATCTCATCATCTTGTTTAATAAATCTGGTTTTAGACAGATTAGGATGTCTATGTGCTATTGTTACTTAACCTTATCTTTGTACCTTCTTTGTTTAGCCGCGTAGTAACATTATTTTAGGTGTTTGGCTAATGAAGTTTTTTTTTTTTTTTTTTTTAACGTCCTAAACATGTTTTACACTTGGGTTTCATTTGGTCCTTTTTGACTTACCGCATAACTACAAGTGTCTTGAAATGGAAATAATATTTACATGTCAAACTACAAGCGGATCCCTAAACATCCCAGTGAGCTAGATCAAGCTAATCTTAGTAATAATATCAACCATAATATTAATAATAATAAACTTGACTAAACATTTGGATGTCACACCCATTTGTAATAACTTAAGTAAATTGCTTTTTAGACTTTAAAATAACTATTTAAGATTGTTCTTGAAGTTCATCAGAATCATTATAGACTTAGTTCAATGTAATAATATGACACTTAATTGTTATAAAACTTGTCTCTTATTCTGTCCCTTAAATCCTTTAGGTTTTGTCAAAGAGAAATGTTTGGTGTCCTTCCTGAGTTCTTCTCAAGGTTCTTCTAAGAAGAATCCAACAGCTCAGGATCTCTGAGTATATAGGGTTCACTTTTAAAATTAATCCTGAGCCGTTGGATTCTTCTTAGAAGAACCCAGGAAGTACACCAAGCATTACTTTTTGTCAAACTAGAAGTTCTGTTGGCTCAGGTTCTGCTCTCCATGGGCCGACAAACACGAGCGCCATGGTGATGGCTTTATCTTCGATTTAACTTTGGACTTTTTGTTCGTAGAAGTGGGCTCGATCTTCCATAACAAGTGCAAGCCCAAGTAGAGAAAGAAACTTCTTACAACGCCTGCCCAAACTGCCGTAATAAGCATTAACGCTAGCCCCTTTTCCATCTTCTCCCTCAATTCTACCTTTTATCCCATGTGATCTAAAGATGCAAACTGTTATCTATTTTTTCAAAAATATAATGAAAAGTTGTCATCAATGCTAATTGATTTGATTTTAAAATCATGGCATGGATAACCAAGGGTCCCGGCCTTATGGCCCCCCTTTTTCATGGGGCACATCCCTGTGTTATACCTTCAGCCCTCGTGAATCCAATAGTCCCTGACATTATTGTCTTAAAGTTGCAAACAGAAACATGACTTGACATCCATCCAAAGCATAAAGGCTCGATTGTTATAACTTTTATAGGGCAGCATTATATCGCACTTGAAAACACATGGGATATTATTGGGTAACTTGGCATGCATGTAGAAACCCTAAAACCTCATCCTCTAGTTTAATCATGAAGGAGAATATATTTAAGTGTTTATATTGAGAACTGTTTTCCACGAGGATGCCTCCTTATTGGAGCCTAGATAGCTAAAGCTGTGGCTAGGTTTTTCGTATAAAGGGTGGGGATGGGGTTTGGGGCAAGTCAAATAAAAAAGGTGGCATTATTAACACAAAGGGAGTCATGAGCATCTTTGCGATGACAAGTCAACTCGTCTTGCAGCCATGCCTGCCATAAAAATATGCAAAGAACAAACAAACTCATTGATCCATCCTGCCAAGGCTCAGCTTTGATGATCGATCGCCAGCTTTTGGAGATGCCACCACGTATTGTTTTTTTTCATATCTGCCCGACAAAAAGCACCCTACAGGCTACATGGCATGCACCAAAACATAAAAAACCGAACATGGGTTTAGCGCCTAGCCCACCACCCCCTCACTTTTTCGCAATCGCCCTACTGTCTAGACAGTGAAAGATATACATATATACTTGTTGCGAGCCTTTTGGTTATTCTTTACCCATTTTCTGTGATAGTTTGTCACAAAATGACAAACATGGCATTCTTTCCAATGCCTCGGAGAAACCCTTATGACTGAATGGCAAGCATCCCTCTTTTAACTCCCTCATTCTGTGAGTCCTACCCAGCAAACGCAACTCGCTTTAATTTAGATGTCACCCTACCAGTACCAGAAAAGTTTTGCCCAAATTACACCCTCAAATGATCTAAGAAGTATCTTGGAACATCATCAGTAATTCAAAAGCTCATATCCTTTATTCGCCCTTTTTAGTCTTGAAGCTTCATATAATGTGAACCCAAATTACAAGAAAATTAAGTAAAGAGACCAACAGGATCATTTAGATATGATGAGCATTTATTCTAGTTGTATAACAGGGATATGCCTATCTTTTTCTTTGTTACTCTCGCTAAAAAAACTCAAAAACAGAAGATCAGATCAAGTATGGGGATTCAGAGGAATCTCTAATTAATTTATTTTTAACTTTTCTTTGCCTATATTAAAGCCAGTGGATTGACAGGTGCCAACACTGCTTTCAAAGCTCTCCCCACATTGACCTAACACTGCAGTCTTAGGGATGAGCATCTTTTCATCAGACTTGATTTTTATAAAGTTCTGATCTCTGAGGCACTTTACCGGATGATAGGCCAATGATACAGATATCATGGTACGTTTTGTGAGAAACCTCACCTTAATCTCTCTCTCTCTCATCAATAAAAAACAAAGCATATCTTTGAAAAATTTTGTTCACGAAAAACGTGAACTTCCTATAACAATTTGACTCCAAGTAAAAATCAAAAGAAGCATTTGGGTTTCTAATTTGTTCAGAAGTCATATACCCATATGTCTGACTTTTCATGACCTTGCTATTCCTGTCCGAAACATCCTATTAGAAAAAAAGAAAGACAAAAAACCCTTCGCAATTGGCTAGCTGCATGTTACTTTTGTTTTAAGTTGCTTCTATATATATTATGCTTTTTTTCAAAACTAAATCTCTTAACAATTTGGACGTTCAAATTTGTTCACTTTTTCTTCGGGCCACATGAGCTAGCACTAAAAGGGGATTCGTAAAAAGAAGGGAAAAAAGAATATATCTAAAAGACCATTACCTGTTGCTGTAAATCTGTAAGAATGTCTCCATATATATGGCCAACTGAGCATGAATCATCGACCCCTTCCTCGGGATTGAATCCCTCTTGGACCCCACATCAGGTGTCAAACAGCATCTCCTTTTTGTTTTATGAATAAACAGCCATATCTAAACCAAGCTAACCAGCTCGCACATCGACTCTGCAACATCTCACGAATATTCTTTCTTTGCATTAGAGAATCCAATGCGCTTTTCTTGTACCCATCATCCGTATATCCCTCAGACTTTATGCAAACCTCCATGCATTCCCACATTCAAAATTTCTCCCTTTATAGAGAGAGAGAGAGAGAGATAATGGGGTAAATTAATGGCTGGTGCTTTGGTTTGATACAGCAAACTACTTCCTCCAGTGATCTTTTATCCTCAGGTCATTTTATAATTCTAACTTTAGGTCCCATAACTAGTACTTGTAGATAATTCTACTTTTGGCATTGTTAAGAGTACTGCCCGCCAATTGGTCTATCACCTCTAATGGAAAAGTTTTCTTTCCATAAATTAATGTAGGAGGGAAGCTCATGACAAGCATAATATTTACGAAAATTTCTCTAATTAAAATATATATTCTAGTGTCCCACGAGCTAGATGACACATTAGATATAATTCATTTGAAATTAATTAGGACTCCTAATTATACTTTCGTGTACCCATTTATATAACAGGGAACAAACTGACTGATGGGTAAATATATATATATCTATATGGAATTAATTAGCACACGCTTGTATAATGCCATCATAGCCCAATTTCACGGCTATTCCAATACCCTAGACGATCATAGGCCTGTTCAGTACTTGTTCTTGCTAAAACAACTGACGTTGCACATTACACAAACCACATAAGTACTGCCAACGTTATTTGGGACGAAATAGTCCTATATAACAAGCACATTTTTTTAAGATCTTTCTCTGAAAGACTTGGTAAGTGTTGCATGCATTTGTCAAAATTGGAACATCCATTACATTGGATTACAGCTTGTTGCAGAATCCCGTGAATAGCTTAGATGTTAGCACTGATTTGTTTAGTTTGTTTTTGTTTTTTTGTTTTAAAAAAAAAAACTCATTCTTTTGGCAGTAGATATCACGAATGTACCCACTGAACTAAAGAGTGTCTCGTCCGAGTCAAAAAGTTATCGATCTTACGGTTCACATCAGATATCGCATGTGATCGATGCACATAACTGGCCCATTTATTGAACATTCTGAACTAGAATATTTGAAGTAGAGAGATCGAACTCATTAACCCTAGAAAAAGAAAACGAAAAACTAATGCACATTATACCAGAAACAAAAAGTGATATTCTTTCTTGAAGTGCATGCATGTCTTCCGTTTGAAGTCGATCGTATCTCCTTGAAGTTGCGTGATATCACAGTTTTAATGAAAAAGTAAATATATCAAGATAGGGTTTAGTTTCAAGATTTGATCTTTTAGTAGGTGCATAAACGGCGAATAGAAACGTTAAGGAATTTAAAGACGGGCCAAATTAAATTCATAAAATAGATAACATATGACATTGAAATATAAATATTTTAAATGTGTCCTTCCCTTTGGGAAGATTGATACCCAAGGAAAAAAAAGAAAAAAAAGAAAGAAAGAAAAGAACAGAAGGAATTCCAAATTATAGGAAAAGAAAACTAAAAAAAAAAAGGTTTCATATGTAGGAGCTAACCTTGCCAGTGTTTCGGGGTTTGATCTTGATGCTCGTTAGAATTGTTCATGCAGTTACCAAGACCAGCCATACTGAGAATGTCACTATGAGAGAGAGGTCTAAGACCCAAAAAGTCCCTTGTCAAACCTTCGCCACCACCCCCACCGCCACTTTCATGAGTTCTACTGAGATGGCTACTTGTGGTGGATGTTTTCGAGAGCGTGTCGTGCGAATTCTCATCTTTCTTTCCATTCAAAATGCTACCGAACGCATCCTCAAACGCGGTTCCTTCAAACCCTGTAGTAGAAGAGAGAGAGCTCACCATGTCATGAAGAAGGGAAGGAGGAACACCTGAGGCCGCTCCAATACTTGCTCCTGCGATCGCTGCCGAGGCAGAAGGGCCTGCAGCTTTATGCCCAAAAGGAGACATGCTATGAGCAAACCCTGTAGCTATCTCTTCACGTGAGGACAAATTCGAGCCGAACTTCCCAGTTGTATTATTGCCAGAATCAGCAGCAGCAGGCACGTGAGCCAGATGGGTGGGCCTCATCATGGCTGGGGATGAGCCAGACTTGCTGCTCATGGTTGCACCCATCTGAGCTGCCTTCTGAAGCAATGCAGTGGCTGACATGTGTGGGGAGGGTGCTGGCTGGTAGGGAGGAAGAGTGGGGCCGAGACTAGGGTTAGGGTTCGGTGCTTCATGGAGGGATAGATCTTGGTGGGTCTGTGTGAATTCTTCGGGATCTAATCTTGTGGAAAAGAATGATGATGAGGAGGAGAGATCAATAGGTGGCGGGCCAGGACAAGCCAGCCATGGAGGTAGCTCTGGCCTTAGACTGAAGGTTTGTTGCTCTTTCTTCAGAGAAAACGCGTGGAGGTCTTGAGGATTGAATTGGGGTGGGAGGTTTATGTGCGACGCTGACGAGCCAGGTTGAGAGGACAGAAGTGGGTTTGTTGTGATGGCTCGCGCACTCTCCTCTGCTAATGCATCACAGAAGGCTCTGTGGGTGATGAAACTATCCCTCCTGATAACCGGAAAGAAACATACACAAGAAAACAAAAGCAAAGTGTCACGAACTACTAAGACAATGCAAAAGTATTGACTTTCTCTCCTGCTCTATTTCTTTCTGCAACCATTCTTTTTGGCTTTCTAGGAGCCATGGGCAGATAGTCCAGATTAGCTGGTGCATTAATATTCCACACACTAAGGACATCTCTCTCTCTCTCTCTCTCTGTCTCTCTCTCTAGGGTGTAACTGTAGGAGTCCGGTAGATTTATAGTCGTGGATTTCTTCAATTTTTCTGATAAAGAATGTAAATTCATTTTGCAGAAACCAAAAAGTTGATGCGTATTTATTGTTTACCATCTGGGAGATTGAAATCCATCTTCCATTAATGTGAAGATCTGACTGTTGTGCTTTAAATAGGACACATAATTCTTATACTTTCCTAGAATGATTTGGAGTTTGTTACCTTGAGAAAAGGGTTCCACAGTCACATCTGTACTCCCTAGTGCCACAGGTTTTGGAGTGAGCTTTCCAATCTGATTGAACTGCATACCTCTTTGAGCACTTGTCACATTTCCACTTCTTCTCACCGTGCTTTCTACAGAAATGCTTCTTGATCCCAGTCAGGTCTCCTAGCGCCCTTGATGGGTCATGGTGGACACAAGTAGGTTCTGGGCACACGTACACCTTCTTCCTTACCTCTTTACTCGTTCTCTGCTTTAGCTTCCAAGGCAGATTATGCCCCCTTCTATGAAGTTGAAGATTCTGATCCCTCTGAAACCCTTTGTTGCAGATCTCACAAATAAATCTATTCGTTGCCATGAGAGTCTTGGGAGACAAAGCTATCACTTCGGCATCTGGGTCTGATTCAAAACCAAGAAAAAATTGAACCCCAGTAGAGAAAATAAAAATAACCAAGGACTAAACATGATACACAAATCAGCAAGCTAGCTGTGTTTATATATCGACTTGGACTAAGACCTGGGTTGCCTGGCAGGTTTCTCTTCTTCTTCGCTGGTTGAGTTTGTGGTGGTGGTGGAGCAAAGTATTGTTGTGAATAGCTGGTGCCAATTTCAGTTCTGTTGCCGGAAGACACACTAGCCTCACCAGATGCAGAAGTCAAATTAGACATGTTTTCCTCCACAACAGGCTGTTGTAGTTGTTGTTGGAACATCAAACCTTTCATCATCTTCTCCTAGGTATGCAATTCTTCGTATCCTAAGGTTCCATCATAGGGCGTAGATCTAAAGCCAACACAAAGAAGAAGCAGCTAAATTAAAGGAAGGACTGGATAGAGAGCTAGAGAGAGAGAGAGCCCAATAGAGGAAAGAATCGATTTTGAAGAGTAGTGTTTGAAACCCATAATCCCCCCCTATACACGTCGATGGTTTCTTCTTGGTTTGGCACCAACCCAAGAGACAACGTGTGTTTTTTGAGATAAAAAGAAAAAATCTGTGAGTGAGAGAGAGAGAGAGAGAGAGAGCCAGAGCCGAACCAGATCTCTAGCCACTTTTCTCCTTCATGGTTCAATATCCAAGCCTGCTAATACCAAGAAAATCCAACAACAGCCACACAAATATGAACAAAAAATAAAGACCCAGTTCTTAAGACTTAAGAGTGGGAGAGAGAGAGGGAGAGAGAGAGAGAGATGTGGATGAGAAGGGATTCCCTTCTGTAATCCTCAAACAGTCCAAACAACACCCCAAAACCACAACCCAATGGAACCCTACGGCTAACTCTGACGTTACACTTTCTGTCTTTTCCTCTGTTCTCTTTCCCAGGCCCAGAAAAATCTCTCTTTTTCTTTATGGTGTATTTGCCTTTAAAAAAGTTCAATTTTCTGCTATAACCTTTTGTTTAATCACTCCGTCTCCCACCTTTCTCATCTCTCGTAAAGCAAGCAGGAAAAGAAAAGAAAAATTAGGAAGCAACGGTGTAAAAAGAAAGAATCATTTCTCTGTGCATGAGAGGCGAGAGAGAGAGAGAAATTTGTATTATCTCACATCATGGGCAGTAGACCCTCCCCAGATTTCTACAATTACAGTGACATGATTGATTCATTGATTAATTTCTAACCGCATGGCTAAAAAAGATCTTTCAACCCTTTTTGTACAACATTTTTGCTTCTTTCTCTATCATTTCATTATCACTTGCTGTTACTCAAGAAGAAAGCTGAAGATTTCTGACGCTTTTGCATGGCTTGTCAAATTCAAAAATATTATAAATAAGAAAACGAGTGGATTAATTGATTGAATAATGAACCCGCATGGCCGCCTACCCAAATGCTTAATCCTGCTCATCCTAATTTTAACTTCTCTTTCTCATACTCGCAGCAGGACCTTCGGTAAACAAAGAATTGTACTCGCCGTCGTTATCATTTCATCATCCCCGCTCCTACAAAAAAAAATATCTTCTTAAGTCTGTAATTCAAGCAGAAACTTGAAAGAGTCATCGAGTTAGCAGCTAACAATACTTGACTCCAAAGTCAAGGCCGGCGGACGTTTCCAGAAGGTTTTGTTCACTCTTTCATAACTAATAACAAAGCTTCTCCACGTTACCAGCGAAAATAAAATTCAATGGAGAACACACACACCGAAACAGCTGGGAAAGAATTGCGTGCCAGTAGGGCATCCATTTCTACATGAATTGATCTACAGTGAAATTTTTGTTACACTCTCGGCATATAAAATCCTCGTCTCCTTTCTAGTGCAGTGATGTGAATTCCTCTTTGTTAGCCAACCCAGAAGCATATACTTCAAGGTAGCGGGAGTATGTGTATCCAAAAAGTAAAGAAGATAGATAGTTTGGTGTACGAACAACCTTGAATATATTTTATGCCGATCTCCATAGTATTATAATGGGGGCACATATGGAGCTACACTGTCTTTCTGTTCATTCATGTTTTCGATGACTTTGTTTTTTCTCCCCCCACACATGAAGTGAGTGAGGGTTTTAAAAAAATGTTACATATAAAATAACCCATTTCCGTTTTGTCATTTTCTTGTTTTATTCTTCAGTGATTTAGTTTTTGAAATGGGATCTCGCTCGACAGTAGTCTCAATATGCTTTCCCAGCTCATCTGCTCCTCAGATAATATTAAAATAAGTTTCCAGAAAATTAAAAAAAATGAAAATAAATTAAACTATATATCCAGAACAAAAGGTGCGAGAGAGGAAGCATGTCGATCGATCGATCGTGTTTATTGTATATAATTATGTCTTTAGTGCTATGCCATCAGGCAGCAGTACTGTTGGCATTATTTAGAACCGTTGATTTATCAGTGAGATTGAACCACCAATGATCAGCAATATTAATTGTTCAGCATGATCGACAAATCAATTCTACACTAGTGAGCTTTTTCTAATGAGGATTGCATGGTAACCCCAGAACAAAAAGCTGATCTGAATTATTGGAGGCAAAATCACGAAGGATACATTAATCACAAGTCATATATATATTGTTTCTTATTCCTCTCTTTATCTCTCTATCTCTCTCTCTCTATTTCCTGAGCTGATAATTTATTGACATTTTATTCTGAGCAGTCTGTTCTAGAGGTTCCGCTTGAGAGGTAACCTAGGTAAGTAAAAATTAACAGTATACACGTGACATGCCTCTTGGTCCCTCAATATATAAGACTTGGAAGCTAAAAGATGCACTGTTCAAGTAGATTAATTGTTGAAAATGAATGGAATATAGTAAGCTAGCACGGGCATAAAATATTTGGATGTCAGTAGTAAAAGATAAATAACATATGTAATTCATATCATATTGAAAAAAGGGTTGGCCGACCTGGATAGAATCATGCATAATTTTAAAACAGTGGTAGGTAGCACAAAGAGCCGTCTTAGTAGACCCTCGAAGTTGTTTGCATCTCATATTACTTGAGGAAGCCATGTCCAATTGCTAGAGTACTCTAGTACTGCAACCATATTGTTAATTTACTGCTGTATAAATTAATTGCTACTGATATCTTTAGGTAGCTTCCAAAAAAAATGCACCCGTTCATCTTTTCTTCCGGCCATCTGTTTCTTTAATTCTTTAGCCTCTCTCTCTCCCTCTCTCTCTCTCTCTCTCTCTCTCTCTCTCTCAGTTTTCCTTTTTGTCCCTTACCCATCTGGCATACGGACCCATTAATTCTTGAATGCACATACTTTATCCCTACAAGGACATGGCTGTTGAGTGTCATATATAGCAGTCTGCATATATATATATATATCCAGCTTTTAATTACTGATGTACATATAAGACTGCTCAATCCTTTCTCGCAACCTTATTACTAAATAAAAACCAATTGATTTTCCCACCATGAGATATTGAAATTAATATATATATATATTTATGTTTGCTTGAAACACGACTCTTTACTAATTTACTGGTATTGTTTTGGAATGCAGATGAGAGATCTTTTCAAACAAGGACTTTGAACATACATGTGTTCTTCACTTGGCAAGAAAGATGTAAGTTTGGTTGCTTCTGCGTGCGGGAATCTGTCGGTGTGAGGTCCCCGCTACGATCTTTCCCTCCTATTAGTAGACGAATACAACACTCGGAGATGCTTGTCATCGTCAGCATTTTCCACATCTCTTTCATTGCTCATCATACCGGTACCACTATACATGCGTTGCCCTTCAAGCAAATTATGCAATTCCCTTAACCTTATTCTCGGATTTTATTCTTCCAAAAGCATCGATCGACCTCTCCGTTTTAATTAGCTTATTAATTACAAGATTACTCTGAAAGTAAAAGTTGTCTTATAAGTATTCCTTTTTAAATATGTGGAGCCGGATGATCTTTCTCTTGTTTTAAGCATGAACTTCCATTGACATTCGCCACGGTTTCTTTCCTCTTGTTTTTCATATCAGCCACTTAAAATAAGAACAGAAAATCTTCTGAGATAGTCCAATAAAGTATATCCCCACGGCACCAACTATGACTTCCATCTTTATGACAACCATAAAACCAAGGCCAGAGAAAGTAATCTTGACCACCGATTACGCAGAGTTGCAACTCTTAAACGTCCTTGTATAGGCTCCAGGGATGACTCTTGACCACGTCCCTAGCTACCCTGGCGGCTAAGCTGACCAATAAGTGCGTGCCTTAGAGCCTAAGTCCAAAGAGTGCTCCACTAATCTGTCAGATCAGTACTGCCCGGGCGAAAGAAAAAAATAAAAAGGCTGCCATGCACAACTTGGCTGGTCAAGTTTTTGAATCATGTATGCCCAACGAACTCCGTCTAGGAATATATTATATATATAAAACGGAGGAAACCCACTAGACGAAGCCTTGGTTTTGCAATTTTCTAGTGGGATCCATATGGGGCCAATCCTTTCCTAACAAGTCACTACCTTTTGACGTTAAGTCTTAGAAGAAGCATTTTATTGTTATTAAATAAACAACTAATTAAAGAGATTAACATGTACGGCGTCTACTTGATTTCATTCGAGATCAACTGATCATCAGAATACATACACGTAGTTGATCCCTAGCCAGCAGTCAACCAATGTTCAATCCTAAAGGCGCTCAAGAAGCTTTTGTTCTCTATTGTTGAATCCTAAAGCTAGCGCCCCCTTTTTCTCTGTTTGCCAGCTCTCGCTAAGCTAGAAGCAAGAAGCTAGCAATATTGTTGAGTCTGGAGTAGCGGCTGGAAACTGCATGCGGAAGCGACGAAAATTACACAGTATGCGAAGTTGGTGAGGAAGCTTCTACGAAACAGAGCAACACCCAACAGTCGGTTTACGTAATCTTGGAGAAAGAAATTAAAGTCTTACCCGGCTAGCTTGGAGAAAGCTGCGAAAAAACAAATTCCACTGACAATGCCGGCCAACACCTGACTTGAAAACCCACACAATCGGGTCAAGCCCAACCATCAATCCGAACGACGTATTCTAATTTCCGACGCAAAAATCAGTTTTATAATTTTTTTTCCTATATTTTTTATAATATATATATATATATAATATAACCACCTCTACATACGTTGTTTGGTTATAGGTTGTTTTCGTGCCATCTTTTCGTTAATGCTCTACGAAGAATATGATTCCCAGGTAGAGGTGTTTTGGAATGTAGGCTATGAGATTGTAACACAGTTTTCATAGTCCTAACCTATGTAACGGAATATTATGATATTATTTTGGGATTTTTGGCTTATTCTATACTCTATATGTCTCTAAGAGTTCCACGTTCCACTTATACTTATTAGGAATCTATTCCGAAGACATGGTGAAAACTTTTGCGTAGAAGTCTTTTTTAATGTATTTAATGGATTAGCTCAAATAAATTTGGTCCAGCTGATCCAGCTTCAAGAGTAACTACAAATATCTAATACTCGAAGTAACTCCAAAATATCAATATCTAATCCTGAGAGGTTGGCCTAGTGGTTAATATTTGAACTTCGATAATTTTCTCCCTTCAAGATTCTAAGCTCAACCTTCAAGGTCCCATGCTCAAAACTTTATAAATATTATCAATTCTTTAGATTACTCTTATAGTCTTTAATTTAATAATCGTTTCATTTATACGGGACAGAGAGACTACACAGACTCTAAGGCTAGTTGAAGTATTCTAAAATTGATCATGATACTCAATTAAAAAAATATATCAATATCAATCAGATAAAAAAAACAATAATCAATGAGATTATTACCTTTAGGTTTAGGGCAACCCCACTGAATTTGTATCGGCTTGGGAACAGGAAAAAACATCCAAAACAGTTCAAGGTAGATGCTCTCGTGAGTCACCGACTGCTGCACTTGATCTTGTGGTACGTGCTAGGAGCTCACGTGAGGGTACGGTTTACTGGCCAAATTGGTGAAATTCAAAGAGGGACAGAATAATCTTGGCATCCTAATCATACACATGCAGTGAGAGAGAGAGAGAGAGAGATCACGAGTGGGCTTATTCAGACTGCTGGGACCCGCCATATATGATTGCGATATTGGGAGGGTCCACCGCCACGAGCAAAAACAAAAAAAGAAAAGAAAAAAAGGTCAAATATTAAAGCTCCTCCAAGATG
The DNA here is from genome assembly GCA_003952965.2 of Morella rubra. NCBI lineage: Eukaryota > Viridiplantae > Streptophyta > Magnoliopsida > Fagales > Myricaceae > Morella > Morella rubra. The sequence goes on along the minus strand of CM025851.1, from coordinate 6,068,043 downwards.
CACGTCAGCTCTATCATCCTCCATGCACCGTATTGCCCTGAAAGTCTCTTGATGAGACGCGTATCTTGAGACGGTGCGGAAAGTGTCCACGTGTACGCTTTTTCGTGCGGATAGGTTACGGTGAGCAATGGGTGCGGGTAGTATTGTAATATCCTCTCCTCTGCTAACACTACTGTTACAGCCTTTTACCGCCTGCCTTCCATCACCCCCATGAAAAGGACCGGACCGGTCGAGGACCCGTCCTTGACCCGACAAGTCCACTTGGCCAACTCGCGATTGGATTGATTTGACAGACTCATGCAAGGTGCGTGCCTTGGCCCCTCTCTCTCTCTCTCCCTCTGTGTGAATAGTCTGACAAGAAGTTCGCTATCAGAAGAGTCTGGCAAAATTCCTTTTGACACCTGTCATGACCAAGTTCCCTTATTATAAGCCGCGAGTGCGACCTTGCAGGTATCTGTTAGACAGTAACATTTGGCAATGGCAGTTTAACCGGTGATTGTTCGTTTTTGTGAAATTTTTAAAATTTTTAAATGATATTAAATTTTATTGGTATACGTGTATAAATTATTTATAAATAATGTTAAAAATATGTTTAATTTTAAAATTTTAAAATTCACAAAAATCTTAGAATTTAGAAGAAACCGAACATTCTTAGAAAATTGTAATGGAGAACCAAAACCAGAGGCTTTATTCTTTGCCCAAATCCCATGCAGCCACCCTGGGTTACAGTGAATTGGTGCTCCTTAATTTGGCACGAAAGAAGCTCTAGACCATGCCATCTGGGTTTGTCTTTTGCCTCACGGCAAGGTTGCACTGTTTTGACGATAGTGTTGTAAATAGTTCCCGATCTTAACAAGTCAAACCCTCTGTGTAACAGTCTTACATTGGTTATAAAACATTTGAAGTGACTTGTAAAAGTTTGAGGGCAACTCTACCGAAGCTGGTTTTTGAGAGTGTAAATCTTGAAGCCTTATTTGAGTTCGTTACATTGTGCTAGCTTCTCAACCATCACCAACAAGATTCAGATCCTTACCCTGCAATCCACCCATGCTAATAAAGCTTTATTATTGGACCACTTTCTTCACTTGGTATTCATTCCCTTCAAGATTCTAGTCGTATGAGACTCCAAACAAAAGCACTTGCAATATCCTTATATTATCAGTCTTTTGAAGTTGGCCCTGATCCTTAAATCCTGGCAGTCATTGCGCCAAAACAGAGGAAAAAACAAAGATATAACCCAGCTCGTTTAGCTCACAACCGACAAGCCTACCTTCCAAACACATTTTTAGTAACCATCTTTGCGGTGGCTGGGCCAAGGCTTTTGTTGATTATTGTTATGCGTCCAAGCGAGCATCAAAATGGGAGGATATTGACAGGAACAGGAGACAGGCAGCAATCGCATCCATATGCAACAACCAGAACGAGGTTGTCAACTAGTCTAATATGGCCTACATGAACCATGCCTTCGGTTCCCAAATTGATCATGTAATAGATAAAAACGAAATCGATAGTGCTGTCTACCACAACTTTACTTTCTTTTATCATAAAATCAGACCCCATCTTCAGCAGAATGAAAGCGACAATGAATATTTTGCCACTCAACGTGTCTGCAAAATAACTTTTATTTGCAAACACATGGCGGCTGTGCCATTACTTTACTTAATAAATTTTACCCGTTCAGTTGGAAGAAGTATCCAGGAATTCCGTGGAGAAAGAAACTGTGATGTGGAGCAGAAAACAAGAAAACATTATTTTACTCTGATTCAATTATCATCTTCTCAAAAGATGTCAAATCACATCAAATGTAAGGAGGCTCTGCACAAGAACCGTAAGGGGAATACATGAATTCCATAAGGATTTTATATGATGTCATGAAAGACTATTTGAATTGTGAAATGCAGAAAATGACCTCGGAAAGTATAGGTTCCCATAAATCCTTGAGGCTACAGCACTACTGGTATTCGAAGTCCATCGTAGCTCAGTTGTACATCAAGACCCTCAGCCTCCATCCGTTTGCTGAGATAATCGTTCACTTTTTCATGATCCATCAGATGCATCATACCTTTACAAGTGCCAATTGCAGGAAAAGAAGCAGATTAACATCTATAATTGCATTTGTTGATGCGACTCTTGAGAATGATTATTGAGCAAGCAAAAAGTTCCTAAGATGTATATATATAATATATATAATATGGGACCCTTCAAATCTTTAATCTTGGGTGCTAAACCTCGCGGAATTGACTGATACATTAAGGGGAAGCTGGAATTCCTAGAGACAGTAAAAGTATTATGCTAGGAAAGGAGGCCAAACACACCAGTGAAAAGTGTTCTCTTTGGTTGGATTTTTCGTACCTCATCCAAAGCCTGAAAAGAAAGATCAAATAAAACATTGAGATTTACCAATATATACAACTTGTAACGATTGAGGTACAATACTTTACCCTTGGAAGTCCAAAATGTGTTGAGGAAGACCGATCTGGCCTCAAGGCATCCTGAAGAAAGTCATTGACATGTAAGTCCAATATGGATTTCATTGTAGATTTCTGTTATGTGGATTCATAATGATAAACAGATGTGTTCGAGTTAATTTGCTTGTTTGTCTGTGTGCGCATGAATGCATGTATGAGAGAGAGAGAGAGAGAGACCAGAATCAGGATTTCACAGTCCTTCAGAAGCGGATATGTTTCCTCAGGTATCTCACTAACATCACTGCCAATGTGGAAAAGATTAGCTCCAAACTAGTCAGAACACACACACACATCTGTGACCCTTGCGCATTACCTAATGTAACAAATATTGCCGAAACGAAAACCAAGGGAACGGTAACCACGACCATGCCATACTGGTAAAGGAGTAAACTGAAATTGAGAAAGGTAAAGCACAACATTGAGAAAGGTACAATAAATATGTATCAGTGTTACATGTTGAGATCCGTTTTCATGACGAATGTTTTATGCTATTCAAAATATGTACTCCTGTTGTGTTCTGCTTTCCACGAGGACATAATCAATCCATTTTCTATTATCATTAGTATTTTGTTTGAAAGTGAAAATTACAAGACCTGACCATCCTTCTCAGAATGCCATGGCAGAATTTCTACTTCACCAATTTGACCCTGTATATAGCTATATCAACTAACACATGCAGCCACACGCATCAATATTTTAAATAACCAATTTATCTTCCCCAGTTCCACAGTTCTCTCATTGTTAACATCTTAAAGTCCCACAGCATTTCTATAAGGACAGCTAAGCCAAAAAAACAACCCCTTAACTCTTACAACTAGGACACAAAATCTTAGAAGAATTAGAAAATGAGAATCTGGAACATGACCAGATACCATGAATGCGAGAATGAGAAGAAATCCTTAGTTCTTAAACAAGCAAAAGAACTAACATATTCTGACCTTCAAATCATGTACAACAAAGGGTGGCTCTTCATGTATAATATTGAATTGCAATTCTGACACTGCAGCACCAGGTATAATGACACTTGTATCCACCAAGTAATAATGTGTCTTCTTCATCACCTACAAATAGTTCATTAATTATCAGGAAGGAGAAACAAAGCCAAGTTATAGTTCGTATTTCCAACAAGTTATGAGAAGCAATTTTCTGTATTTAATCATAAATGAATTTCAAAAAGAGCTCAATAGAGATTAATGGAATATTGAAAATGATGCAAGAGAAGGAGAAGCTGGACCTCAAAATCACGAGGGGCTACATAAATGGGAATGCAAGGCTGGACATTGTTTGTCCAATCACGAAGATCATCAAGACCTGGATGGTTTTTTTTTTGGAAGGAAGGGGGAGAGAAGAGAAAGAGAGAGACTTCAGTGATGAATTTATTTGTTTTTTCTAATTTAAAAAGGATGGAGATAGAGAAGTAAAAGGAGAAAAAATAACTTGATCCATTATCACAAGTTCATTCATTATCCATTAAATAACATCAGAAAGTGTTCTGTCAGAGACCTCCAATCGCATCAGCATGAGAATGAGTAATAATCACCGCATCAATGTTTCTTATCCTGACAGAAATGCAGCTAGTTATGAAGAAGCAAAATACCTGACAATAGACGTACAACATATAAGAGAATATGATAAATAAATAAAACATATAAGAGAATATGCAAGAACACTGCCAATTTGACAATCTTTGTATTAACTGGCTCCCATAGAGATCCTTGCATGACATTCAAGTGAGAAGTCAAAAGGCATCATCGCTTTAGAAATAAAGAAAGGGAGGACTGCAACACCATCAAAGTTGGTAGTTTAGACACTACAACCCGTGTCTCATCAAATGGGGAAGATAGGCCGAAAAATGTCCTCCGCATTTTTTTTTTTTTTGGGAAGAATACCCAGGACTTTTGTACTCTGGGACACAGTTTATTTTAATTACTGATCTAATGCCACTTTAAGTATTGATCAATTTTTTCATAACCATTCATGCCAGTATCTATAGCCAATGAAATTCAGAAGGCGCTCAAATGAAAAGCCCACACAACAACATCAAATTGCTTGATATATGCACTTGAAAAAGATTTGAGATCAAATGTACTACTGAATACCATGGGCAAATAATATGTGCACATGGAAATACCTAAGTTTATGAAAATGCCCAAGCACTTTGGCACTTCGGTTACAACAGCCAAGTTCAAAGCAGATATAAATCAACATTGCTGAGCAATGTAAGAAAGACATAACGTCAGTTTAAAGTCCATCTATGAAACACATCCTAAGAAGTCAAATACAGAATTCTTACTGGACATTCAATCATTTCTTGAGCATAGGTCAAAATGTCACCCACATGTATATTGTACACAGGTAATGCACTCCCTGAACCAGGAAAAGAAAAAGCCCTCCCATCACCCCCACAAAAAAAATTCACAGGGCTTCTCTTTCCATTTTATAAGAAAAAGATAGTTACCCTACTAAAGTATATTTGGTGACAGCTGCCACTCAACAATCAGCACAGAGTAGCTGGATAGTCTTCCAGCTACAGTCATATAGCCTAGGGTAACTATGTCATCAAGCACGAATAGATGATTTGTTACCTTTTAATCCTAATCAAAACAGAGAGAATTTAAGCAGAGAGGATAACTAACCCAAAGGCAGGGAACCATCGGAGAGCACTCTGATAGAAAAACCTGTGCGGCAGAATTTGAAAAAAAGATCAAAAAGGAAAAAGAAAAATCTCCCAAAAAGGTATCTGGTAAGAGATAGCAGATAATGCAATCATATGTAATTCTTTCTTGTATCATTTTTCTTGGGGAAAATTTTTGTAATCAGGGGCTCTATCTTTTCTAGAAAGTAAATAAAAGCATTAGAGTTACAAAAAGATACATCACTTTCTAGTAATACCACATTAAGAAACACTAATATAAGCAGCTAAAAACCAACCAATTTCATAAGACTGCAAACGAGTACATAGACCCAATAGTTAAACCTTGGCTTAATGCAGGCAGCCAGTACCAGAGCACAATAAGGCTTGTGGTGCTGAATTAAGAGCTAGGGACAAACTATTTTCAAAACTGAGCTAGACAAGAAGAACGAGAAGGAAAATCTAAATTTGGAACTTTGCAATAGGTCTGCAAGCCTAACATTTTCCCAACCACAATGCGTGATTAAAGCAAGAGATACTAGATGAAGAAGAAATTATATTTTAAGACAAACACATATCTTTTCACTTACTTTCCAGCATCTATGAGAATATTACACCTTCCAGAGGCCCTAGGATAACGAATGAGGATGCTTGTGTTAAGTCTTCTATTTTTATTACCTGGCTCCACAGCCTTGGAACAAACCTGGCAAAACCCAAAAGAATTGCATTTCTTCAAAGAATAAAAATGTATCCAGTAAGAACTTTCAGCAATAAAATACTTCAGGCAATAATGTCTCAAATTTCCCTAAGCACACCAGTTCAGTAGCAATACCGGACAAGTCTTTAAAGGATTTGTGAGGCAGCTCACACGTGGAATCCCTTCACTAGTTCCTGTCCCCATAAATATGATTTCAGATTGGTCTGCAGGTAACTGCAATCCAGCATCCTCACTTGCAGAATCTGTAATGCAATATAAAGTGATTAAATTCACAAAATGGTTTAAGATTTCATGGTAAAGTCTCCATTGAGCCTACCAACATTTCCCTATAAAGTAAAATGTTTACCAGAAGCACATATCCTTTAACAAAAACATCTAAGAGATTATGAATCTTTATTTAATTCAGAGAGTGCAATAACGTCCAGGTTTAGTCAGGTAAGAAATGCAATGGAAATCAATCAGCCTCATTATTGTGTGGCGAACAACAATCCAAATATATTTCTCCCTTGACATTGATTTATGTGCACCGTGAAAGATTTTGGCCAAACAAACTCCAAATTTATCACAAGGGATATCCATGCCTTAGAGCTACAAAACAGAACAAGTGAAAACAATATTTTTTATTTCCGCTGAGCAAGTATATTCACAGCACAACCCAACAACTATGTATAAATAGAGCTGAACGGAGAGAGGAGACATTACAAGGCCATTTTTACGAGGCAAGAAAAGGTCAACATAGGACTCAATGAATTGACTTGATACTTGGTCAATGCACGCCCCAAAGTTCAAAGCAATGTCGGCCTTATTAGGATCAAAACTTGCGCATGCTTATAAGTCATCAATACACAGAAACGCCGTCGCAAATGCATAAAAAACCTCTTTCCTAATAACTTGTCATTCTAGTTCCTCAAAGCCATCACCAATAACTTAAGATTGACACCCATATCAATCCGCCAAAAGGTTACATTCGTACCAAAGAGATATTGAACGCTTATATTCCAAATGCCCATACGAATAATATCCTAGTTAGTAGTTTGTAACACTTGAATCCGTAATCAAACATACTCTGTCGCTATGATAGCCATTTGATTGTGTATATTACCTAGAGAAAAAGCGACCTTTTGATAAACGCCTACTGCGGTTGAACTTACTAGAATGAAGCGAAGCTTGAAGAATTCGTCTCAAAGGAGGGAACCCAGTGCTCAGAACTGCAATTGTAGAGCTTTTGAGTGAGACTTGGCGTCTGTAACGGGCAAAGTTGGATAGAGGAGAAGGGCGAATCGTGCCCAGAAATAGAACCATTTGATTAAAAGCTCCCAACTGATCTACTTTTTTTTTTCCCCCGTTTTGGGGTTGAGGGATAGCTCCCAGATTGTCGGAAATGGAACAGTGTACTTCTTTCAGGATTGAAAAGGGTCTTTTGAGTTCGTGCGGAATTAGGTTGTTAAAGCAACGACAGCAGGTTGAGAAAAGCTACGGACCATTTTTTGTCCGCCGCTTTCGTCTAAAGACGCCAACGGAGCCTGCCGCCTGCGCCATATGCCGCCTGCGTTTCAAATTACCATATAGAAGACGCCAAAAACGGTGCGCTTCTGCGATGAAGATTTTTTTTTTTTTTTTTTCTAAGCGTAGTAAAGAGGTTAATTGCCAGGCAGATAATGTCCCAAAAAAACATTTCTACGCAGAGCCTCCGCACGGCTTAGAAAGTTGTCACTAACCTTCGAATGATATTATCTTTCACCACGTTCTTAACTTGTCGGTGACGTGCCTTTTATTTTTTTGTGGTGCTTATGTGCAGTGACCAAAGCAGGTCTCTTGCTCTCTCTCAAGGCATTCGTGACTTTCTATTTCGGACTTTTGAACTCCTTTTTGTGTTTGTTTGGTATAATTGTATGACAGATCCTCCTTGAATGCATTAATAATAAGAGCACATACGAGACATTTGTGGATGTGGATACTGTTCATGAGAAGCTGTCCCTTAGAAACTCGGTGAGTTTTCGTCTTTTGAGCAAGGTGTTCAGATTAGTTTATGCTCATAGGAACTAATTTTGAGATCTATACAATATTTTTCGTTACATATAAATCGAATAATTATTAGGCCAATTTTGGAATGACTCAAAGAATTAGTAACACGTGTGAAGTTTAGAATTTGTTTAATTGTAGAGGCTTTCCACAATATGGCTTTTCATTCACCGGGTCTTTTTATCTCTTTGTACTACTACTGTCCAAAATGGCTGAGCTGATCATGATGCTCTTGGCTCTTGCCTTTATGACTCTATGACATTCGAATTCTGTATACATCTCCTCTGGAAAGTATTTGTTCTATAAATGGAACAAGAAACTGCCTCCCCAGGGCGGATCGATCTTGCAGAAGTAGAATTTGCAAACAAGTACAAGTTTAAGAACAGAGTAGCTAGGAATGGTAAAAGTTAAAAAATTTGCGGATTCCACTGTTAAATCTCAAAGCTCATATCTGCACGACGAGAAGTTCACACTTTTTATTAGTTCTCCAATGGCCACCTTATTCGGTCATCCAGCTTCTTTATTGGATTTGAAGATTCAAGTACAGAAAAGGACCATACATTCATATATATTGGTGTGCTACAAAGAAAACAATCTTCACGAGGAAGGTTCAGCCTTCTTGAACATAACCCTAAATGGCACGTCACTGAGAGCCAAACTCCTTTGGCCGTCCACAATATAAATGCCAACATCCCTGCACAAAACCTTGCAGAAATTACACACTGTGGGACAAAAAACAAGCTTGTAGTCTTTGTCATATTTCTCAATCTTAAACCAATTGCTCGTCGTTTCGCGACCCGGGTTGCCTTCAATCCCGCCTGTCGTCACAAACCACTGACTCGTTGATTCATCAAAGCTGTCAAGCTTCCATACCGTCGACTGAACACAAATCGTCGCGGCAGAGAACCTGATGTTTAGATCTGTGGACACGCGTACAACACCTTTCTTCGGTTTCACAGGGGAAAACGTTAGAGGAAGACCATGCGATACCTCAAATTGTTCTTGGACAACATCAAGTGGGCAGGTCTTGTTCCTAGTGCTGCCGAGGGTGAGTCCGCCTCCTCTCCCGCGGATAACCGGCAAGATGTAGTAATCAACACCAGTTCGAAGCTTGTCACCGGCTATGTCAAGCACGGGATCATGTGCAGCGCCGGCAGCCCACGCAGGAAATGGCTTCGCTGCGAACGCGAAGAGGAAGACGGGTAGTAGTATCAGCAACGCAGTCTTCGTCATCATGTCTATCTCTCTGCTTCTTGTGTGGAGATGAGCGTTCAAGAACTCGGTATTTATAGTGATATTGTCGGTTCAAATTCAACGTTTGACCAACATTTGAGAGTTGTGGGCGGCACATGATGAGAGCAAGATCTATTCCGACTAAAGCAATGCCGTTGGACTCGGATTCATTTCAATCCTCTTCTCCCAGAGATTTGGTTAAAACACGTCAGAATTTGTGCAGAGTCAGAAGTCAAACGCTTCTTGTACTGCCCGCCATGTCCGTACCCCCATTATTTAAGTGCAAAAATTTAATATTCGAGTCAATCTATTCGGCCTTCAGAGTTCAGACCACGGGTCATATTCAACCAGCTGCTAATAACATGACAAATGTTTCTATGCGAGAATGATTATCCAACCCAAATGGACTCCCCCGTCCGATCATCTTGCCGTGAGAGTTTACTCTCTGCCTTCCGATTCTTCAACCAAATATGCGCGCTGCCCATCTTGCCCACAATAACAAAAAAGAAGAATAAAATTGAGGGATGTGCAATATTTCATCGACATCCTTAAGAAAATTCTTTATTTGGTCATTTTAGTGCGAGAGAAAATCAACTAAGAGGAGGGCCCGGCTCCCACGTTTTGTTCTTCTTCTTTGGACGACGGGCAATGGATGGGCTTAAGGGTTTCGACGAGGGCTTCAAGCTTCTTATAAGATATCAAGGTTGTGGCAGAAGACGGCTATGTTTGGATAGTATTTCAAAACGTTTTCAAATATTTTTTACATTCATTTTTTTTTTATCGATTTCAATATATTTTTATTAATTTTAATAATTTTTTATAAATTTTAACAACTTTTAACACATTTTTTACCAATTCTAAGAGAATTTACCATTTTTTCAAAAAAAACATAAATATAAAAAAGAGGAAAATATACTTTTCACCCATAAACTACCGGAGTAGTGACACATTGCATCTCAAACTACCATCTTTAAGACATTGCACCCTCAAACTACCAATATTAGACACTTTGCACCATAAACTACCCACTTTGACACATTACACCCCCCAACTACTAATATTAAACACTTTTCACCTTCCATTTGACAATAATACTCTTGAAAAATTAATGAATTGACAACAATATTTTTAATATATGTAAAATGGGTCAAAGGGCATTATCATCATTTTAGTTAAAAATTTGATAAAATGGTGTAAAGTGTCAAAAAATTGGTAGTTAAATGGTGCAATGTGTCAAAATTAATAGTTTAGAGTGTAAAGTGTAAAACTTATAGTAGTTCGTAGGTGAAAAATATATTTTTTCTTATAAAAAATTATTTTAAGATCTAAACCAAACATAACCTTGCGATAGGTTGTCTTAAATTTTTGGTTTTCCTCCTATGGGTTTTGCGGTTCTGGATTGATTGGGTCGGCCTACGAAAAAAGCAAATGGACCGAAGGCCCAACAAAGAGAATCAAGCGGAAGGACGAAAATAGATCCAAAGCCGCATACCGCAGCGACAACGCGCTTGTCGAAGATGAGGGGAGATTTACCTCGATCCTAATTTCCAGGCGCACGCAGATATTGAGTTGATTGGTTTGGAAGTTGTGCGTTGGATTCCGATTTCCGGGGACATTTTTATCGCAGTTTAATGAATTGCTTTAAGAAATTGGTGCTAATTCGCTGGATTCGATCACTGAAAAAATATTTAATATTAAATGGAGCTCCTGTAGAGATAATTTAGGCCATAATCTCGGACAGGTTTTGTGTTTTTTATTTATTTCTATAAGGTCCCGGCCCGCACAAAGTTTTTATTCCACGCGAACGTTATTGATGGTTTAACGTTAATCATATTATATCGACACAAGTTATAATATTCGCCCACCAGACCCGGGAAAAAAAATTAAAAAAAAAAAGACACAACTTTGAGTTGAAATGACACTTCTAAATTTTATATTGATACGTGATTCCGCCGCATTTGGAAAAATAGAATTAATAAAGAAATGCAATTTTGCAACTAACAATTTGTTAATGGATATAATGTGCACAGTAAGTAAGTAGCAGTTACCTAACTGTTTTTTTTAGGATGTATCACCACTAAGTCAGCTCCAAATTCATTATCACTTAAATTCGGATATTTTATATAATGCAAAGACCATCAGAATATAATTCCACATAATATAAGGACTACCATAACATAACATAACAGAACTAATATAATTAGAAATTTTATTGAAAACAAACCCTGAATTCTGGTTACATCTCGCACACCTTTAAGCCACCACACTTAATGATAGTAAATAGTTACCGAACTCATTAATAGTGAAAGATTATGAGCCATTATGTAATATCAAAATCCTGCACATGATGAAACCACGGGGCTAAGCTACTATCCAGGCCCAATACTCTGTGGAGATCCAATGGCTGCGTCTGCATGTTCTACCCGTAAGCTTTTGACTCTAAAGTTAAAGTGATTCGTATATTCTAATTGGGAGAGGGTCAGAGCACAAGGTGAGATGTGGATCAAAGAGTCTAAAGATTTGTAGCTAAGTTTCGAACCCAATGAATGCGTTTTTTTTTTTTTTTTCCGAAAACCAGCTGGTGCAAATATGGTCGACTGGGCAAAACCCAAGTGTTTAGGTGAGGGTCGGTCCTTCAAGTTTCTGGCCTCAAAACTTGAGTAGTGCGATTTTGGGAGGTGCCGGTTCAGTTGTATCATGGGTGGGACTATTATGTTGGTTCCTAAGGCAGTCTCGTGGTTTCATTTGGGAAAAAAGTGACTTGGGTAAAAGCTGAAGTGGCGGATCCAATTTGAACCAAACCACAAGTGCTTTGCAATTTCTGCGTTTTGGCAATTGACGCTGAGGCCCACTTAGAAGCCTGAACCAATCCCCAGCTTGCTTTTTCTGGCTTTATTCAAGCACGTACCAGCTTTTCACAAGCATTCTCAAATGCTCTCCCTACTTCTGATCGTCTTAACCATTATTCTCTGAAAGAATTGCGTCCTGATTAGAACATAGTGGAGGTGGAGGAGGAGGAGGATTCAAACACGATGTTGTTGGAAATATGGGTCAAAGCACGCCATAATTGATTTCAATTTTCAGCCATCGATCCTGTTCTCCCCCGCACATAGATATGCCGCCACTATTATCCACTCCGTCTGATCTCTTTTTCACTTTTTTTTTTCAGTGAAATTTAATTAAGTGGTTTTGCATAAATTTGCCTTCCTATTTCACTTGCGTTTTATCTCAAGTTGCTGACGGATATAAATGAAAAATCATAATTATTCAATAACAATAAGCTAACAAAATGATCTGATCAGGCAATTAATTAAAGGCACTAAAGACTAAAGAGAATCATAATCTGGTATATTATATAAATAATAATTTATTAGTTTTTAATCATAGTGTTTAAATATTATTAAAGACGACAGCTAGCTGGTAAAATGTCCCATGATTTAGTTCCAAAATAAATGCTAGTCCTGCTCTTTGACTGTATAAGTGCACACGAGTTCACCAAATGAAAGAGGAAAAACGTGGGCAACTGAATAATTATGATGGGCGGGACTGCAAGAGAAGCATATTTGGCCTCAACAGATATTAGTTTAATTTATATATTACGTGCTAATATTATATAGTTTAGTGGGGAACAATTAATTTTTGACATGATATATAGGCATATGCCAATATCAAGGGATATGGTGTTTTTTGGTAATTGATTGTCCCATCTTTCAGGGTATAGATATTCAACAGATATTGGACTAAGTAATAGATGGCAAGGAACATGCTTGCACATCAGGCAGCTCACCAGGCATTACGTCACAGATGGTTCATTTCTTCCATAATGCAATGGGGCTGAGGTTAATATCAGAGAAAGTCTTATTTCTTGAACTAGTTTTTAGAATTGAGAAGACTCAATACTACTGAATACTGATATTAAAATTCAAGTTTACTAACAAATCTCAAGCCTAACGATCTAACAAGAGACTCATGCCAGGATCTATGAATGAAAGATTGTGTGAGTTAGTCTTACATCAATTGTAGAAGGATTGATGATCTCTTGAATTAGATTTTGAGATTAAGAAAATCCATGACTACCAACAAAAAAGATGGCTCAATATGTGGTGGGATAATGTCTCCAACTTCCAACTCTTGAGTTATGGATGATTAGTGGAGATCCTTAAGTCAAGGGAGACTGTACAGATTTTGGCTAGGTCTTACATCAATTGATATTAAAATTCAAGTTTACTAACAAATCTCAAGCCTGATGATCTAAAAGAGAAAACAAGTTATTGTCTCTCATGACTCATGCCAGGAAGATGAATGAAAAGAATATGTGAGATTAGATAAAATCATACAACCAACAAAAAAGTGGAAGGATTGATGATGGATCTTGAATTATTAAGTTTCTGAGATTAAGAAAATCCATGACTTACCAACAATCTCTGGAGATCCTTATCTCCAAGGGACTTCCAACTGATTTTCTCTTTATGGATCATGATTATCTATCTTGGCGATCCTAAAAAGGGAGACTGTACAGATTTTTGGCTATAAGTTCCAAGGGAGACTGTACAGATTTTGGCTATGTTTGGTTTGGGCTAAACAAATTTTTTAAAAAATTTTTACAATCATTTTTTTTCATCAATTTCAATACTTTTTTATAAACTTCAATAACTTTTTACAGACTTCAACAAAATTTCAACAAATTCAAACAACTTTTAACAAACTTTTCACCAATTTAAGAAAATCTACATTACCTTAACAAAAAAAAAACAAACATAAAAAATATTTTCAAAACCAAACCAAAATAGCTTTAGTTTTATGTACTATTTCCAACCTGGCCGGCCCCACGGGAATGAAGCGACACAAGTTTCAAATTGTATACCAAGTTTATTAAAATTGTATACTTGATTTTCGTTTACATTTAACTCGTGGAGGGAGTCTAGTGTTGTATAAGCAGATTCATTTTCCTTAATGCAAAAAGCCGAAGAACAAAAGACAAAAAAGAGTACTAACATTAACAAAAACTGACATTACAAACATTCGTACTAAAGATTCCCTAAGTGTAAAGTAAAAAGTCGTAGATTTCCATCTCATCCATTTGGATTTTAGCCATTATGATCCCCTTCTACTAATAGTGAGTATTTTTTTTTCTACGCTACCAATAGTGAGTCACCGAATCAAATAGGTACATGTGAATCAAACCAAATACCTCCAGATAGACCGACAAAATGGCAAGCATAAGGAATCCCGTAAAAATAAAATAAAAAAACACTACAAAAAGAATTCAGGATCTCAGGGTAGGGGGGGTTGAAGAAGTACAATCATACGGATAAAAATTATTAATTTTTAGGGCAACACCACCTGAAATCAACCTTAGAAGTTTTGAAAGTTTTAAGTGATAACAATCCTCCCCGATTATTTCTATAGCTGACAATCTCATATTTATTCTATTTGTGTGAGATGAAAGAAGTAATCATCCAAAATAAGAACAAAAAACAGCACACGGGTAAAAATATTACCCATTTTTATTTCAAACAAATGCTTCCTAATTTATGACACAAGATATTTAATATTTTAATTGACCATACAGTATATGTATATGTTGGTGATCAGTATATTACCAAGAATCTTTCTGACATTTTAAGCCCCATCCCCGAGGTTTGAATTACAGCTAGCGTTATTGCTGGGAACATGAGACCCTGCAACAATCAACCAACCCACTGGACGCTATCCCCCCAGTTGTGGAAAGAGCACCTGGATTTGCATTTTTTTTTTTACTCGAGCCCATATTATAATTACCTATTTCGCATCATCAGGAATTGATCAGTGCTCCTACTTCTTACAGGTTCTCTCTCTATTTCTTGCACATTCAGCAATACTAACTATCTACCCAGATATAGAAAACTTTAATTAATGCGGTACCAATCTAATAGGCTAGCTGTAGTGTATCCTGATATCACCCTCATCTGGACAAACTGATTAATGGTGGAGTTATGATTGATCTGAATAGCTCATGATGATCCCAAGCAACAAGAGCTATTCAAGTGGGTTTTTTTTTTCTCCTAAGAAAAAAAGTGGGTATTATTTTCTTTTTTCTTTTTGGGTTTGTGAGTGTGAGCTCCTCATTAGGTGAGTATATTCTCTCGTGTAAATACCTGGAAATGAATCGAGAAAGTCATTAGGACCCTTAACACGCAAATTTATACTTTTTTTGGGGGGTTTTATCTTTGTTAGGGTCAATAAGTAGCGGACGCGACGTTGATTCGCATGCTAAACTGCTTATTTTTGAAGTAGGTCATACAATTGTATATATTGCCTCGAGCCTCCGAGTAATATTTATTTATTATTATATTCACAAAGAGACTCCCTCCAATGCCCCATCCCCAGTGATTCTCTGCAGTATTAGTAAGGTGCTCGGATCTTCTCATGATCACCTAATGACTTTTGGCATCATCAATCGCAGTTGTTGACTATCGGCACAATTTAAATCCCGTGTACAATTTCCTGGTTCCTTCTTTCCAATTTGCTTACAACTTACTATTGAACAAAGTCACATGTGCTGTAACTTTATCTGCCGTAAATTTCACGTCCACCCCTGAGCTCTCTCTATATAAGGAGTCAAGAGTATTGCCGTCCGTTCTCATTCCCCACGAACCCCACCATGGCCGTTTCTGCAGCTTGGCTAGTCTTCTCTTTGCTCTTCCTCGGCCACGGTGCTGTTCTCCAGCTTGAAGCTTCCCATCATGTTTTTAGAAACCTTGAATCTTCTTCGTCTCCTTCTGAACATCAGCCTTATAGAACTTCTTATCACTTCCAACCCCCCAAGAACTGGATCAATGGTATGAACTTGTCCACGTCACTTTCATTTCTCAGCTATATTTCTTTCTTTGTTTCAGAGTACTGTCTCGTTTCTTGTACTTTATAGCTCTAACGGTGGGTTTTTTCCCCTCCTCGTTTTTGTCATCTTAACGTGTTCTGACGCTGGAATGGACAAATGGGTGCCTTTGGATATGCAGATCCTAATGGTCAGTCCTTCCTTCATTTCATCATTTGCTCTTCCGAGTTTTCAACTTCTCTGTCCACGGGTTTTAGTTGTTCGTTTGATCTTAATGCGACTTTATAAACTTGTCAATCTAGTTTAGAAACCACTAAATGCAATTCAGAGAGCAATTCCGTCTCAACAATTCAAATGCAAAAAAATATCATATCCAGGATCATGATAAGAAAACAAAATAAACATTACAATAGTACAATACTAGGAGAGTTTGGTTCTATAATTCTATTGAACAGTGATTCAGCTCAATGTTTCCAGGGACGTTGCCCTTAGAGTACAAATTAGCTAAATGTATTAGATGATGGATGTCTGCAGGTCCAATGATTTACCGGGGAATTTACCATCTGTTCTACCAGTACAATCCCCAAGGTGCAATCTGGGGTCACATAGTATGGGCGCACTCTACATCAACGGATTTGGTGAACTGGACCCCACACGAGCCCGCCATCTACCCATCACAGAAGTCGGATATCAATGGCTGCTGGTCGGGTTCTGCCACAATCCTCCCTTGGGGAACGCCGGTCATTTTCTACACAGGAATTAACCCCCAGAACCAGCAAGTCCAGAACTTGGCTATGCCCAAAAACCTCTCTGACCCTTACCTTAGGGTATGGGTCAAGTCACCCGAAAATCCATTAATGGCACCTACCCCATCGAACCAAATCAATGCAAGCTCATTTAGAGACCCTACCACCGCTTGGTTGGGGTCCGATGGGACATGGAGGATGCTGGTTGGAAGCAAAAGGGACAGAAAGGGATTCGCCATTCTGTATCGAAGTAAAGATTTAATTCGTTGGGAGAAAGCGCAGAACCCAATTCACTCAGCAGAGCGCACCGGAATGTGGGAATGCCCGGATTTTTTCCCCGTTTTGATTGGTACTAAACTTGGTGTTGACACATCAGTCACCGGTCCGGATGTTAAACATGTGCTCAAGGTGAGCTTGGATGACACTAAGCATGAATACTACACCATTGGAACTTATAGCGTGGACAAGGATATCTACATTCCGGACAAGGGACAGGTGGACAGCGATTCCGGCTTGAGATATGATTATGGGAAATTTTATGCTTCAAAAACTTTCTTTGATAGTGCACAGAACAGAAGGATTCTGTGGGGTTGGATTAACGAGTCTTCAAGCGTGGAAGATGATATAAAGAAGGGATGGTCTGGGATTCAGGTAATTAGTTGTGATCGATTGCTTTTTTGAAGTTTCTAGTTCTAAGAACTTACAATTTGTTTGGGTTTTCACTAATTGAAGTCTTCTTTTGGCCCTATTTTGCAGGCAATTCCGAGGACTCTTTGGCTGGATAAATCTGGAAAACAACTAGTGCAATGGCCCATAAGAGAAATTGAGAGGCTGCGGGAAAAACAAGTCCAGTTCTCGCGTCAGCAAGTGCTCAAGGGAGGATTAGCACGTGAAGTTTCTGGAGTCACAGCAGCACAGGTGAATCGGAATCGGAAATCCGAACCCGAATCGTTTTTGGTTTTAATTCAGTAACGAGATATTAGATTGATTTTGGTTGTTATTATTTTACGTGTCCCTGACTAATCTTTTCTTTTACAGGCTGATGTTGAGATTTCATTTGGAATAAATAAGTTGGACAAAGCTGAAGTGCTGAACCCAAGCTGGACCAATCCACAATTGCTTTGTAGCAAAAAGGGTGCATCAGTTAAAGGGAGCTTGGGACCATTTGGGCTGCGAGTTTTGGCTTCAAAGGGGTTGGAAGAGTACACAGCAGTATTCTATAGAATATTCAAAGCCAAAGACAAATATGTGGTGCTAATGTGCAGTGACCAAAGCAGGTCCGTCTCAATCTTCTTCTCCCTTCGCCATCAATATCTTGCCAAAACTTCGCAAAGTCTTGAACTTATTTTTTTTCTGTTTTTGTTCGGGTTCGATCCTTTTCTCCGGTGGACAGGTCTTCATTGAATAATGATAATGATAAGACGACTTACGGAGCTTTTGTGAATGTGGACCCAGTTCGTGAGAAGCTCTCCCTTAGAACTTTGGTAAGTTGCTTCGAAATTGTACAGCATATTCAAATTTCGATACTTTTCGATGTGAAAGTACAACCTCTCTGAATGGCCATGGTCTGAAGTCTCCATACTTCCCAATCAAGCAACGTAACTCCCTCTGCCAAAAGTTATAGTCTTACCAATCCGATGCTTGCTGCCTATAGAATTTTCTATTCAGAATCTCACACCACATTTTACTAAGCTCACAAAGTCAAAGAAGACGCCTCTCCAACTTTTCACTGCCGTGAAATCTGTATATTTTTCCTTCAGTTCCCCTTTGATACGTTTCCCTCCCCACTTTTCTGTAAGCGGAAAAGGTGCTAGCTTTGCTGACCACCCGATATGGATAAATCTGTCGGACTAGCTAAGGAGACTTTTGAGAAAAATCCACCCAATATGGGCCCCGAACCCCTCAATTCCACGAGTCAGAGTCCCGTAGCCGCACTTATCAAAAGGCAACAGCATTGCATGGTGTCTGACTAGTCATAGTCAACTTATTGGTTTCCGGCTCCTTGGCAAACTTCTACACGGATTCTTACTTTTGTCCATCTCATCAGTGCGTCTTTCTGTCCTGATGCAATATCTAACGCTTTATTCCTTACCGCAGATTGATCATTCTGTTGTGGAGAGCTTTGGTGGGGAAGGAAAGGCTTGCATCACAGCTAGAGTTTACCCCACATTGGCAATCGATGATAAATCCCACCTGTATCTCTTCAACAATGGAACTGAGGACGTCAAAATCACAAGATTCAGTGCTTGGAGCATGAAGAAAGCTCATATCTACTAGAAGTCTAAAAACTCTGGAGCTGAAACTCATAGTGGAGAATTGAGGAGGAGACACCCAATACAAAATTTCCAGTCCTCAGTCTTCCATTTTCAAGATCAAATTGTTGTTCTGTTTGTGTGTACTTTATTCTCCGTGGGTGGCATTCGCCAATCGCTGGGCGCCCAGCAGGCAATATTGCATACCTGCATGTCAGTTTTAATTAATAAAACCTCAATTATAAATTTTTAATTTCTAAGCGAATTCCCAGTATAGCTCGCTTCTGTTTGATTAGCAAGGAATAGAGAGTATCTAGGAATTTTAAATATAATGATAGTTTTGTTACTTTATTTCAGTCTACTAATATATGATCACGATCTTTTTAATTTGTTGTCCAAACGACACGATCCAATTTACAGAGACTCAAGCTGTCTAATAATACGAGTAACATCGAATATTTTAGGATTCATATTTTTATTTATCTCTCCCAATTAAACCATCTATTTTGAATAGTAAGTTGATACAGATCTTGGTCTAAATTAGTATCCAAATACTAGAAAATAGAATCACCTAGAAAGAGACAAACGAGGCGCAAAATTGGTCTTTGTTGTAACGAATGGCACCTGTTTTTTTGTCATATAGGAAACAAATCTCTGCACCAATTAGTTACGTTATCAAACAGCACCAGTTTTGTCGTCGTTTATGTCTGGGAACGCACAACTTCATTGTCGTGTAAACGGCAACCTGTTAGGGCATGGTACTCTACCGGAGGTACAGAGGCCTATTTTTAGATTTAACCTAGAGGAAATGATTGCATAATTTTTGTTTAAAGCAACAATATTGAAGTACTATATACTTTCATTAGAATTTTATGAATTTTTTTAATATAAAACTCACTTAATTACTATACATAGTTGGTAATAACTTCTCAAACCTCAATTAATATATGGTAAGAAAAAAAAGGGAATAAATATTTTAATTTTTATATTTAGATTAAAGATATTATTATCTCTAACTCATGGCCAGATAATTGATACTTTGTACCATAAATTATCAATTTTGTTCTTAAACTACCTATTACTAACTCTTTGTAACTTTCATGTAAACTTTTCGTTAAATCAAGTAAAGAAATGTAAAAAAACAATTAATCATATGCCTTTCATGTACCCTCTTTGTAAACTTAAGCATAGTAATTACTCTGTGATCACAAAACACCAGCGCCCTCATGCACGAAGTCTGCAGGAGCAGATATATACACACACTTGATAGGCACATATATAAGACGTGCAACAATGAAGCATAACCTGGAGACAAGTTATCGGTCCAGATGTGAAACATGTTCTCAAGGTGAGCTTGGATGACACTAGACACGACTGTTACACGATTGGAAATTATAACTTGGAGATCGATATCTATATTCCGGACAAGGGCCAAGAGATCAGCGACTCGGCCTTCAGATATGATTACGGAAAGTTTTATGCTTTAAAAACTTTCTTCGATAGAGTAAAGAAGAGGAGAATTCTGTGGGGTTGGATTAATGAGTCGTCGAGCGTCGATGATGATGTGAAGAAGGGATAGGCTGGAGTTCAGGTAGTTCAATCGCGAACTATTCCTGCTGCATTAAGTCTCGGAGTACCAACTTCAAAAGCTTTTCATTTTATTTTGGGCACGTTTTGCAGGCAATCCCAAGGACTCTTTGGCTGGATAAATCGGGGAAACAGTTGGTGCAATAACCCATAAGACAAATTGAGAAGCTGCGCGAAAACGAAGTCCACTTACCTAAGCAAGTGCTCAAGGGAGGGAGGTTTAGCACTCGAAGTTTCTGGTGTCACAGCAGCACAGGTTGACTGTTTTTCTTTGTTTTCTATTCGGGTACTGTGATTTTGCCACTTGATTAAGAAAAGGCATATGCTCTGCATGTGTCTTTTTCTATTTTTTCTTTGTCAGGCTGATGTTGTGGTTTCATTCGGAGTAAGTGAGTTGGAGAAAGCAGAAGTGCTGGACCCAAGTTTGACGAATCCTCCAATGCTTTGTAGCAGAAAGGGTGCATCAGTTAAAGGGAGTTTGGGACCATTTGGACTAATAGTTTTTGCTTCCAAGGGCTTGATAGAGCACACAGCTGTCTTCTACAGAGTATTCAAAGCCCGTGACAAATATGCGGTGCTAATGTGCAGTGATCAAAGCAGGTCCCTTTTAATCTGCCTCTCTCTTCGCCATCAATGTCTTACCCAAACTTTACTAGTTTTTGAACTTTTTTCCATTCTTTCTCCCTCCCGTTTACAGGTCTTCCTTGAATGAGAATAATGATAAGACCACTTATGGGGCTTTTGTGGACGTAGACCCTGTTCGTGAGAAGCTGTCACTTAGAAGTTTGGTAAGTTGCGAAACTATACACAAATTGATTTTACTTTCCCATGTGAAAATCAAAACTTGTGAAGTTTAGAAGTCCTGCGGCTCCTTCGTACCAAAATTCTGATCAAACCCTTCAACTCCTACACTTTCCTGAGCATTTGGCAAGCAGATGCTTCCAGTGAAAATATCCTCCTGTGCAAAGACAAAGAGGACGTAGTTACATATCTTTCCCATTTCCTCTAAATATTCCTTCCTATTCCATTTTGAGACGTTTCAACTTTCTTCCTGTCTTTCCCGAGTGAAAAAGGTCCTAGATTCTGAGCACTCGATATGGATAATTCGACCAAGGAGTCTTTTGCAAGACGTCCACCCAACATTTGGTGCCCCAAACCCACGAGTCACGGTCGCGTAGGCGGCAGCTACTCTCAACATCATTTGCATGTGCATCACGCCAAAATGCTGGTTTCCGGCTCCTTAATATGCATAGTGATACTTTAACACTGATTCTTCCTCCTACCCATCTCATCAGTGCGTCTTTCTGTCCTAATGTATCTGACGTTTCATCCCTTACTGCAGATTGATCATTCTACTGTGGAGAGCTTTGGTGGGGAAGGAAAGGCTTGCATCACAGCTAGAGTTTACCCCACATTGGCAATCCATGATAAAGCCCACTTGTATGTTTTCAACAATGGAACTGAGAACGTCAAAATCACAAGATTCAGTGCGTGGAGCATGAAGAAAGCTCAAATCAATTAAAAATGGAAACTATATGCTTTTTCTCCATTGATGGACCGGCATGTGCTTCAAAATATTCATAAATCAATTGATGACTGTCCCCACTTTATGGCAAAAGAGTAGGGGACGAAGGTCCTCTGGGCTTTCTTTAGCGAAAACGTGAACGCAAATACCGACGGTGTACAATTTTCACAAAAGGTGGAGGCAGAGGCAGCAAAAGTGGGGATCCTGGAGGCTCAGAGGAGAGGTTTTAATTACATGGATTCTTTTATTGTTTCCTCTGCTATTAATTCTTTCCCAAGAAGGATAAAACGGAAGATTCATGGTACTGTGAGTGATATCCACTTACTTCTCAAAGGTTTATCAATAAAAGATATGATTTATTCGTAGAAGTGCAAATGTTGTTGCACACCATTTCCTTCGTTGGGCAGCCTCCAAATTTTTTTCTGAAGAGCAACCTTTTGTTCCGGAGCACTTAGATGAGTTGTCTTAGTTGTAGGCGGGATTTCAACTCAACCGTCTTTGTTTTCTGTTATGAATAAAGTTAAAAAAAAAAAAAAAAAGTTATATATTGGCCACAGAGACGCTGTTCGCTGAGAGCGTCACCCGAGTTAGTATTTTGTGAGCCACAATACTCGTGTGTAGTCGCAGCAACCAAGTAGAATAGGGGAGCTTGTAGAACTAGAGCTCTCCGTTCAGTTTTACCAATGAGACTTAAAACGAATTGCCTAAACACCAAAAGACTATTTGGGCTGTTGGGGGGGGAAAAAGATGCCTTTTATAGCCTTATAGAACACCCGGTGATAGCAAACTTGCACCCTAAACATGGGCGGCACTACTGTCCTTTGTTATCTCAAATCGCCACCACCGACATTTCTTCTCTACTTCCTACCAATCCCGAGTAAATGTAGGGCAGTATTGGTGAATTTGTTATATCATCATCGTTCAGGTTGGAATTAGCCATTGAAGAAACTTCATTTTAAAGATAACTGACGAGTAAATATCATTCCAATAGTGTGTAAAAGCGCAATATGAATGGAGGGTATAGTGCACGTTTCATACACGGCTGAGTAATATACCCCTGGGACCAACAAAAGCTCCAAGGAAAAAGGGAAAAAACTTGAGGACTTAATGCTACTGCTGCTTGCATTCCGGAGGGCGCTCTCCTAGCTCCCCAGCTTGTGCCCTTCCGCTTTTCTGCAGTTCATTAAACAGATCCACAAGCAATTATGTCACAGAAACCACATAAGAATCACATACTGGCCTTGCCAGAACATTCACGTCAGATCATTCTCACCTTGGGTCCACCAGATGGCTGCAAGAATCAAGGAAATGATTAAAATAGAATATATTAGCATTTGAAACTTGCACATCCATCCAGGATTCAAACTGAGAACTGAAATTGTAATGAGATAAGTGAAAATCTTGATGATATCTATACCTTCTTCCTGCCCTTGCCTTCCTCTTTCTCGTCGTCATCTTCCTCGTCCTCGTCATCGTCATCCTCTTCTTCATCTTCATCTTCATCTTCATCATCCCTGTCATCATCCTCCATGATATCCTCGAACTCATCCCCTTGTACAGCCTCGCCCGTAAACCACGACACTGCATGAGGGATGATTTTATCCCGAATTGTTGATCTACACAGCAACACCAACAAAAAGGTCATTCCACTAGACAATACTATGTTCAGATGACTAGACAAGACAAGAAGAGCACACACTTTCCATGCTAAGTACCCTTTTAAGGATTCAACTGCAGAATTATCATCATTCAAATAGGTGTTACATAATTATCATCTTTCAACAAAAAATTTGTACAACCTTTTCATCTGTAATATCTACATTTACTTGACAAGCAATATAGGAAACCAATTCCGTTAGGTGGATTACATGTACAATGAACACCTCCAAATGATAAAAGCATAATTTCACAGAAGTCATGCCTTGTCAATGGATAAACCAGAAGCAATTACCTCACATCTCAGAATTTAAGTTCTATTGCCTAATCAGAGAGAGAGAGAGAGAGAGAGAGAGTGACTTCATCGTAGTCCTGCTCCATTTGATTTTGGAGTTCTTCAGCCTGGCAATAGATCAAACATTAAGAAACAACAGCTTTGATGGTACTACAAATACCCAAGTCATCCTATTATACAAAGAAACCAAACTCACAGTATCTTCATCAAGATCATCATCATCCTCCGGGACCTGAGGAGGGTTAAAGAAGTTAAAGAAGCTTTCACAATTCTCGGTTTTTGTGATAGGTTTGGCATTCTTTGATCCCTTTCTTGGCTTCTTCTTCAGGATCTTCTGCGTCAGGCTTTTCCCTGGATACCATTCAATCTCCGTCCTAGAAAATCCCCCAACATAAGAAGAGACTCAAAGAAAGAGAGAACAAAATATTTCAGAACAGAACCAAAAACCGAATTACCCAATTGCTTTCTCCAATATAGGTTCATCATCATCAATCATGTGATATGTCTTTGTAAGAACAGAATTCTTGAAATATGGATTAGGATCAAAGAGGAACTCCAGCTTGAAACCCTTCGGGTTGTCAATTCTACACCACTTGATATCTTTGAGGTACTTGAGAGCCCCTTCATCACGCTCCGATATCTACTCCAGGGAACAGTAAAGCATGATTCTATAATCAATTCAAATGGATAAAGAACGTAGATTACAGCTCATGAAACATTCTAACCTCCTCAGCTAGTACTTCATTAGTCTTCATCGCTGTAAGCCAGAAGTCAGGCACTCCTCTCTCTGCATTTCCAATTGAAAATCAAATATCAAGTTCAAGAAACAATGGCTTTCAATAGATTGAAAATTTTAACATTAGAGATGTACCTTCTGCAGGTTTGTCCTCTTCTTGGTCCACAGCAGCTTCATTGTTTCCTCTGACCCAATAAACAAATGTTAATGTATCTTTCAACCATTGAGAAGGATTAAGTAATGCCCGGATGCAGACTCCCTGTCAGAACCATAGATACCTTTGCGTAAAGTGGCTCATAAAGCTTGAGGTATTTGGCTTCCAATGCTGCTCTCTCCTCAAAAAATTTTGCCTCCAGCTCATTATGTTGGCTCTACAAATTAAGACAGTGAAAGGTCATCTTTAACCAAAGTCCTCCAGTTCAATAAAAGATATGAAATTATCCATGGTTCGTAGAAGTGCAAATGTTGTTGCACACCATTTCCTTCGTTGGGTCAGCCTCCAAATTTTTTTCTGAAGAGCAACCTTTTGTTCCGGAGCACCTGATGAGTTGTCTTAGTTGTGAACGGGATTTCAACTCAATTTCTTTGTTTTCTGTTATGAATAAAGTAAAAAAAAAAAAAAAAAGTTATATATTGGCCACAGAGACGCTGTTCGCTGAGAGCG
Organism: Morella rubra; assembly: GCA_003952965.2. Taxonomy (NCBI): domain Eukaryota; kingdom Viridiplantae; phylum Streptophyta; class Magnoliopsida; order Fagales; family Myricaceae; genus Morella; species Morella rubra. The sequence goes on along the minus strand of CM025851.1, from coordinate 6,042,692 downwards.
TCACCCGAGTTAGTATTTTGTGAGCCACAATACTCGTGTGTAGTCGCAGCAACCAAGTAGAATAGGGGAGCTTGTAGAACTAGAGCTCTCCGTTCAGTTTTACCAATGAGACTTAAAACGAATTGCCTAAACACCAAAAGACTATTTGGGCTGTTGGGGGGGGAAAAAGATGCCTTTTATAGCCTTATAGAACACCCGGTGATAGCAAACTTGCACCCTAAACATGGGCGGCACTACTGTCCTTTGTTATCTCAAATCGCCACCACCGACATTTCTTCTCTACTTCCTACCAATCCCGAGTAAATGTAGGGCAGTATTGGTGAATTTGTTATATCATCATCGTTCAGGTTGGAATTAGCCATTGAAGAAACTTCATTTTAAAGATAACTGACGAGTAAATATCATTCCAATAGTGTGTAAAAGCGCAATATGAATGGAGGGTATAGTGCACGTTTCATACACGGCTGAGTAATATACCCCTGGGACCAACAAAAGCTCCAAGGAAAAAGGGAAAAAACTTGAGGACTTAATGCTACTGCTGCTTGCATTCCGGAGGGCGCTCTCCTAGCTCCCCAGCTTGTGCCCTTCCGCTTTTCTGCAGTTCATTAAACAGATCCACAAGCAATTATGTCACAGAAACCACATAAGAATCACATACTGGCCTTGCCAGAACATTCACGTCAGATCATTCTCACCTTGGGTCCACCAGATGGCTGCAAGAATCAAGGAAATGATTAAAATAGAATATATTAGCATTTGAAACTTGCACATCCATCCAGGATTCAAACTGAGAACTGAAATTGTAATGAGATAAGTGAAAATCTTGATGATATCTATACCTTCTTCCTGCCCTTGCCTTCCTCTTTCTCGTCGTCATCTTCCTCGTCCTCGTCATCGTCATCCTCTTCTTCATCTTCATCTTCATCTTCATCATCCCTGTCATCATCCTCCATGATATCCTCGAACTCATCCCCTTGTACAGCCTCGCCCGTAAACCACGACACTGCATGAGGGATGATTTTATCCCGAATTGTTGATCTACACAGCAACACCAACAAAAAGGTCATTCCACTAGACAATACTATGTTCAGATGACTAGACAAGACAAGAAGAGCACACACTTTCCATGCTAAGTACCCTTTTAAGGATTCAACTGCAGAATTATCATCATTCAAATAGGTGTTACATAATTATCATCTTTCAACAAAAAATTTGTACAACCTTTTCATCTGTAATATCTACATTTACTTGACAAGCAATATAGGAAACCAATTCCGTTAGGTGGATTACATGTACAATGAACACCTCCAAATGATAAAAGCATAATTTCACAGAAGTCATGCCTTGTCAATGGATAAACCAGAAGCAATTACCTCACATCTCAGAATTTAAGTTCTATTGCCTAATCAGAGAGAGAGAGAGAGAGAGAGAGAGAAACCTTGACTTACCCTATATCGTAGTCCTGCTCCATTTGATTTTGGAGTTCTTCAGCCTGGCAATAGATCAAACATTAAGAAACAACAGCTTTGATGGTACTACAAATACCCAAGTCATCCTATTATACAAAGAAACCAAACTCACAGTATCTTCATCAAGATCATCATCATCCTCCGGGACCTGAGGAGGGTTAAAGAAGTTAAAGAAGCTTTCACAATTCTCGGTTTTTGTGATAGGTTTGGCATTCTTTGATCCCTTTCTTGGCTTCTTCTTCAGGATCTTCTGCGTCAGGCTTTTCCCTGGATACCATTCAATCTCCGTCCTAGAAAATCCCCCAACATAAGAAGAGACTCAAAGAAAGAGAGAACAAAATATTTCAGAACAGAACCAAAAACCGAATTACCCAATTGCTTTCTCCAATATAGGTTCATCATCATCAATCATGTGATATGTCTTTGTAAGAACAGAATTCTTGAAATATGGATTAGGATCAAAGAGGAACTCCAGCTTGAAACCCTTCGGGTTGTCAATTCTACACCACTTGATATCTTTGAGGTACTTGAGAGCCCCTTCATCACGCTCCGATATCTACTCCAGGGAACAGTAAAGCATGATTCTATAATCAATTCAAATGGATAAAGAACGTAGATTACAGCTCATGAAACATTCTAACCTCCTCAGCTAGTACTTCATTAGTCTTCATCGCTGTAAGCCAGAAGTCAGGCACTCCTCTCTCTGCATTTCCAATTGAAAATCAAATATCAAGTTCAAGAAACAATGGCTTTCAATAGATTGAAAATTTTAACATTAGAGATGTACCTTCTGCAGGTTTGTCCTCTTCTTGGTCCACAGCAGCTTCAGTTGCAACTCCTTCCACTTCAACTACACCATTGACAATCTCATATCTCTGCAAGGACCCAATAAACAAATGTATCAACCAAACCGGATATGTATGCAGACCTTAAAAAATCAACAAGAAGTAGTTGCATTGATCCTGGGAAGAACATCATAACTGATTATGTAGTAATGCCCATAGATAGGATGCAGAACTTACTCCCTGTCAGAACCATAGATACCTTTGCGTAAAGTGGCTCATAAAGCTTGAGGTATTTGGCTTCCAATGCTGCTCTCTCCTCAAAAAATTTTGCCTCCAGCTCATTATGTTGGCTCTACAAATTAAGACAGTGAAAGGTCATCTTTAACCAAAGTCCTCCAGTTCATAAAGTAAGTGATTCCATCCTTCGAAGGATACACAAAACTTATGCAGTTTGAAATTCGTGGTGTTTATCCATGGTATCATGAAAATGATATTTTCTAATTATTCTGCCAACCGAAGCCCAAAAGAAAAAATTAGCAAATCTAGACCTGTTTGGGTTCTTTTTGTTCTTTTGTTTTTTCCCCTCTTTGGTGGTTGGGGGGGTCAGGGATACAACCATGCTAAGCAAACCCATAGTCACACTAACTGCATGATCACATATGTTAATCATAAGTACGTTATGTCATGCGACTTTTAACAAAGGAAATAAGCATGGAATCATTAAGATTAACATGAGGAGTTCGACGTAATTTGAGGGGACCCTTTCTTTTCGTCCTCTCGATTACTTATCTTTTCTAAGTCACAATCTTCCGGTGTTTGTTGTAATGAATTCCCATTGAAAAAAGAAATAACTGTTCCATCCTATGAACATAAAGAAGTTTCTTGTAAAATCTCATGTACTAATAATCTAGCCCAACACAGAGTGGAAAGGGCAATATATGGGTGGAAAAATTTCTGTAATGTGTCTCAATCCAAAATATGAAACTCTATTCAGGAAACATAAACCGAGAAAACAACTCTAATAACAGAGAGAATTTGACGGCAAGCTAACCTGAACCTCTTTGAGAACCTCAACACGCTTCCTGACTTTGGGTGACAGAGTTTCTAGGATATCTGAGTGCCCAGCAGCCAAACTCTGAAGTTTATCCTGCGCAGACATCAGAACACATGCAGCATCAAAAAATGATAAAACAATATTTGGCACTGAAATTAGACACTGTTTCAAGCGGAAAACAATCATTGAAGAGGAAAATAAACCGTGAAGGACTGACTCTTTTCCAGCCATGTTCGCTTGCTCCTTTGAAATGCAAAATACAAGTCTCTTTTTTTTCTCTTTTTTTTTAACGGTAAAAATCAGGCAATTTCCATGACATTTCCCCAAAACTAGCTTCAAAGAGAGCCACCAAAACATACTTTTGCCATCGTTTCATGACCCTCTTGCCCAGACACAAAACCAAATTTGTTTTTCACAATCAAAAGGGCCCTAGCAAGGACTAAGCTAACTATACCAAAACCATGTTTATAGGGAGAAAAAGAACTTGCCTTGAGCGCATTAACAAGACCAGCTCGATCCTCCTCACTAAGAGCTACAAAACAACAAGCATATAGCTTAGAACTCATTGCATTTTCAATAGAAGAAAGGTAGGATCAACATTTGTACATATACAAGTACAGGCGTTTGTGCAAGCTTGTCTGATTTTGAAACTAAAAACTCCATATAAACAGTTCCTCAATAATACAACATGTGAAAGACATAAAACACATGTGACGTAGACAGAGTGTAGGGCGAGAGAAAGAGATTAGGATTCAGGGTTCGGTTATACCGGCGGCGGCGGCGGGGAGGGTGGAGCCGAGATCGGACATGTCGAAGTTGTCTTTCTTGTTGCTCATTTCCTTTCTTTTTCCCCCGTTTGTTCCTGGTTGTTTGCGGGGGGAGAGAAAACAAGACAAAAGCGAACCCTAGAGAAAGAGAACGAGGGAAAGTGGGGGAAGAGGAAAACAAGAATTCAATTCCGTTGTTTCTCCACCCTCGCGTTTTCAACTTTACAGGAGTCTTTTGGCTCTTTATCTGAAGATGCTGATGATGAAGACGATGATCAGGACTCTGCGTGTCACGTGCCCCGCAGAGAGCGTGGCGTGCACGGACCAACCGAATGGTGACTACGTGATGATATCAGTTGGACCCCCGCCAACTGTGTTTACGCTAATTAATTTTCTGATTTTATTCCAGTAACTTCAAAAATAAGATTCTCTTTTGTTTTATTTAACTTTCCTAATAAATAAACAAGTAAATCTAAATTTAAGGAAGAAAAATAATTATAAAAAAAGTCGTCGAGTGCCTCCGACTTCTGAGAGAAGGGATATTCTCTGTGAATAAAAAAGAGTCAAGCCCTTTACCCTTATTTCTGCACGCTAGGGGAAGGGAAGGAATTGGGTGCTGATGGCAACAGGCAAACGCCCTCACCGCTATAATATAATATTATAAATTATATTATTATATTGGTTTTGTTGCTGGAAGTTTGGATTTTCTTCGTTCGTTTATTTCTCTTTTATTTTATATTTTTCCGGACTCATCTGCCTCTGTTTTCCTTCGTTAATTAGGACTTGTTTAATCTAATAAGTTTTACTTTTCCTCTTTGTTTATTATAATGGGCTGCACTTGGATCGTTCGTTTCTAAAAATCCAAAACTTCTATGGCCAATATTTTCAAACAAGTTGGGTGGTTGATCGCATAAGGGAAGTTTCTTTGTTCGGGTGCTAAACGACTCGACTTGCAGCTTAGACTATCGAAAGAAGTCATCTATTTTTCCTGGACTCTTTGTTTAGTTATTATTTTTGCATCTGTTTCAACTGAAAATTTTGTCTTGGTTCATTTTTCTAGTATTTTTGTAGGTATGGTGTTTGGTGCGAGGAAAAATACCGATCAAGTTAACATTGTCTCGAATCTCAAGAAAAATCTAAAAACAAAGCGAAATAAAGATTATAATTCTTTACAATTCTCTACTCAAATTTTATGATACATTTAATATTACTCAAATAAAATTTCGAACAGGATAAGAAGATCCACATTTTATGTTTATTTCTCTCTAAATTATACTATGCAATTTAGAGTATAAAATTACAAAAGAGCCTCATTTGCAAAATATAACATCGGCACCGGCTGTCGTATCACTTAGTACGTTTGAAGTACTATGATGCTTTGACTTCCACGAGATAGAATCCCTGTTCTGCCTTTATGATTATTTCTGCAAGTGTTTCCCTTATGCAGGTGTGTTCAGTTATGACCCTTCAACGCCCAGAACATGGCATGGATCATTGACCATATCAAGGCTCAAAATCCCAATTATTTCCTGCTCATATGATCGCCAGTGAAACTTTACAAGTGCAGACCAGACGCACACCAGATCCATCCTACAAGTTATACATAAAAGAGAAACTCGAGGCTCATGATTTATTCAGAACAACAGAGTCATATATTGTTTGTCTCTTATAACCTGGTATGAGACGAAATAGACAATTATAGTGGAGAAGATGCAACCGAGAAACAATTATCAAAGGCCATCCTCAAATTCACTTCTAATATAAGACGAGTGTTTCTATTTTGCTGGGTTCTGCACTTTAGCTTTCAGTGCTTCAATAACCGCTGAGAAGTCCTGGTCACTAAGGCCATGAGATTTTGCTACTTTATATAGTTCATTTGTAGCTGCTGCAATTGGAGTGGGCTGGGAGACAGATTCTGCTAATCCTAGAGCGAGCCTCAGGTCCTGCCACCATTAATACTCCCATTATCAGAGAAAGTCCTGAATCTGATACTGACAGTCTAGCAGAACTACAAACCTTCTGCTGATGCTTTAAAGGAAAAGCTGTAGGATACAGTGATTGGATCATTGATGGTCCTTTGGTTGAGTACATTGGTGCACTAATGGCACCCTGTGAGACAACCTGAAATTTAAAGAAATCATGACACAACTTTCTTTTGGAACAGAAACAAGCTTATTAGTTGGAAAGACAAAGGACAAGCAGTTGTGCATGGACTACAACCATTGAGTACCTAGCAGAGTTAAAAAAAGAAAAAGAAAAATAGAATATATATCTCTAGCCGAGCAATATCTCCTGGAAAGGCCAATGGTAAATCGGCATGCTCAAGAGAATTGGAATCCAGTCTTGGTATTATTTATAGCATGCAGATAGTGACGATATTGGGAGATCCACACAAGGAAAAGCACTTGTCATTCATTGGTTATTAGGGGCAATACTTCTAAGAAATTTCTCCATAGATCCTATATCTATCTATATGAAGAAGAAATCATGTGATAAAGGGGATTCTTATTTGTACAAATACATCTTGTGGAAATCAAACCCCGATACCCCTTCTACCCAGAAGGAAAAACTGACCAGCAAATAGTAGAGACCCCTGGAATACTAAATCGGAAGATTCTTGATGAAACTACTAAATCATTGTGCCATCAAATGAGATACTTTTACAATAGGAGATTAAGCTTTGCTTTTTAACATTATGTAGAATCATCTTCATAAAACATAGCAGAAAATAAAAAGGGCAACCCGTATATCCTATTTGGTATTTACTTTTTCGACTGATAGCAACAACATGATTTTTCTCAAAAGTTTTCACCAGCGTATAAGGTCAATGTTTTGACTAGGAGATTGGTGCTCACAGTGGTGGGTGGAGCCCTGATATGGGATACAAAAGGAACTCCATCTCAAGAGACAAAAGACCTACATTTGTCATTGTACCGCAATCCTACATGCTAGGCTTCAAAGCAAACTCAACTGGAAAGAACTATCCAGCAGCCTATGCTTAACTATTCTTCCTCCCAAAATCAAATATCCTTAAACGGTTATCCTCTCATTTAAAGAAAAGTTCCAAATTTCAATGAATATAGATGGAGTTAATTAAAGGTGACCAAGAGTGAATAATGAAGCAAGATATGACATGCTCTGAGCTGTACCTCTACTAGTATCCTTGGATCCAGTCCTACTTTCTCACTGAGAAGCAATCCTTCAGAAAATGAGGCCATCATACTGCACATTGTAGGAACATTTACAAGCAAGCATTTCATTATAGGAAATAACAGAAACACATGATAATGGGAACTTTAATTGGAGTTCTGCAGAACCTTCCCATGATCATGTTCACAACAAGTTTCATTGCAGCTCCATTTCCGACATCCCCAAGGTAAAATCTTGACTGGGAAAAACATAAATTCACAAACAGATTAAAATGGGCAATCAGAACATACTAGGATAGCAGAACATATACCAAAAAAGACAATACCTTCCCCATGATGTCTAACAGTGAACCAACCATTTCATACAGTGATTTGTCACCTGAAAAATGCAACCATTTGACTTAGGCTTGCTACAGGGTATTGTGGGATTTGAATTCTGAACGTGTACACCAATGTATGAACAACAATTGTCCAACAGTATAGATCTGACTGATTATAAGATCAGATAAAGAAAGAACTTTACAGATAAATCAACAGAACAAATAGAGTTTAATCGTTCAATTTGGGATATATGTGGTATTCGGCTTAGAGAGGGAACAACATTGAGTCTGGGTCCAGCAGTGAATTGAATACATTGAATAGGAAAAATAAAGCTGGCCTACCAGCCGTAAGAAATATCAGTTGCCCATCTTCTGCAGGTTTTTTGGAACCTGAAACTGGTGCCTATAGAAAAAGTACCGAAGGTACATGAAAATAGCACAAATTAGTTCCACGTTCTTTTTTTTTATAAGTAAGCCAATCTTATTAAAGAGAAGAAAAACAAAGAACATAAAACGACGGAGTCGACAGTACAAGAGACTATACTGAAAACCCCTAACACATACAAACAAGAGAGCTAAGAAAATCCGGAAAACCAGAAAAGGGATAACCCAACATCACATTGGCCCAAAGAAAGGACAAATCATTTGTACTTTAGATGCCCTACAAATATCTTCACATGATTAAGAAAGTAACTTCACCTCCAAAAATGATGCCCCGGTAGCTTTAATATGTCCACCTATCAATTTGGAAGTGGCGGCATCAACTGTTGAAACATCCACATACCTGTCAGTGCCAACCAATATATCATACATGAAGTGGATCAGCCTAAGAAGAACATGCATATCATATGAGAAAATCAAATGCCAATGGAGTGCTTGCGTAGATTCGGAAATGCCAACTGAAAAAACACAATGCCAATCTATACAAAAGGATTGAGAAAAGTCCAGTTTACCAAGCCTACTGGTATAGTTCTAAGAGCAGTGAGTCATATATTATGGTTACAAAAACATACTATCATGAACAAACACAAACAGATAGTACCCTTTCCCTGAAGTCATTCCCCTTGTAGCCCCATCCTTCCCACAAGCAACCTCCACCTGATAAAGAGCAGCTATAAGTTCCTATAACTAGGATAGCAGTGAGAAGGAAGGAAAAAAATCTAAATGAGACATACGCACTGCACTTTCAGGATCAGCAAGCATGGCAAATGTGACATCACAAGAAATAGCTACTTCTTGAGGGGAGGATTTATATCTGCATAAAAGAACAAGTACCGGCATGACAAGTATTGCCATATTGAAGTCTCACACCATGGTTTTATGAAGTTGAAGATGAAAGCACCAGCAAAAATCAAATGAAAAGCTAGTTCCAGGTAGATAAATGTTCAACAAAATAGTTAAAGCATGTTCATATATCGAATCTTCTACTACAGGATAGATCATATGATGCACCGTCACATCTAGCGTGTTCATGATTGTGCATCCCAAGATCTCACAAACATGTATAGATCCTAATGCATGGACTCTCCTAACTTATCTGTTTCTTATGTTGAAAACTGGAATCAACTCTAGTATTTCATTACCAAGTGAAAGGAATTATGAAGGTTACACAGAGTCCCTAATTCAAGGATAAGCAATGATTTCAACTGAAAAAATGCTATCCTTTTCGCCCACTAACGTTTATCTGCCTAATCGACTCTTAGAAGACTGAGTTATCAGGCTCAGTCAATGCTGCATGGAACGGGTACATCCAAGTCCTTAGGCAGAGCAATCATGTGTCATAGGAAAAGCCGAAAGTCTCAAGGATCTCATCCAAATCTTGTTAACATTGAGATCATCAATGCCTCAACGTATTCCATAATGATGTAGAAGTGCATAGAAATATCAATTTGAGAGGCTACCACACACTTACTTTGCACCTAAGCTTATGAGAGGATCACATTTGCTCTTGGTCCTATTCCAAACGGTCACATCACACCTGTAACATGCCAATAAGGGGGTTAAACTTCAGAGGATATTATGAATTTTAACATGTAGTAGACTAGAACATTCTAGTCAAGAAAAAATCCTAGAAAATTGAAGTCATATAATTCAAGTGAACTCAATGGTTGCTCATTGCTATCCCCAACGTATGAACATAAAGAGGTTTCCTGACGACTTCAATTATAACAAAAATAAAAAATAGGGTCTCATGGGTCAGCTTCTCAGTCAATTAAGGAGAATGTTTAATCATACCCAGCTTTTAGAAGGTTCTGTGCCATTGGAGAACCCATTATTCCTAGACCAAGAAATCCAATCCGTGCTGACAATCCATCCACTGAAAAATTTGAGGACCGGGTGAGTGTGGTAGCCCAACACGTTAAAAACCACAAAAAAGTTAAGTTGATATTTGAGCCACTGTACTATACAGGTCAATTAAAACTTAAAAGCGGTGCTAGATCAATGCATTATGGCTACAAAGAAAGCGTAAGTAGACGGGGAACAGGGCCTTTGATGTACTTCTCTTTTTCAACAACACCACTGTCACAGCCACCAAGCCAAGTAATTTTTGGCCAGGGCGCAGTTGCCACAATTATTCTCGCTATCGACCGGCATGACCACAACTATTCGATCTATACCAGTTATGCCATCAAAAGAAAACAACCCCCATGTTGCTGCTGCCATTCCAGCACCGTGCACTTCTCCCATGTTGCTGCTGCCATTCCAGCACCAGCGACGAGACCAATTCCACCGGTGTTGTCAAATGCCATCACCGTGCCACACCTCAGCACAGTGCACTTCCCTGTTTCCCACCGCCGCGATGCCTAGAGCTACTACGACGTTATCATACGACGTCCACTGCCGCCGACAAAAGAGATGAGCATAATGCATCACAATTCACAAGTGTACTCAAATGCTAAATGTTGACTTCTTCAGAGTACTCGCTCATAAAGTATTAGAATGTCGACCAAATTCTGTAATTTCCAAAGACCTTTCCAGCGTCCGTTAAAAACAGAAGTGCACCAAATCAGGTCCCGAAATTTTTATCCCACTTCCTCTCCAGCCATCTTAATCATGTCCTTCATCTACACACTAAAAGAAAAGAGGGGAAAAAAGAAAAGAAAAGAAAACAAACAGAAAGAGGATACCCATCCAAAAAGTATCAAGATAGTTTAAGAGAGTACCTTTAGCCGAGGCATCAGATGACTGAGAAGAGAAAGCCTTAATAGAAACAGCACATGGTAGTTTTCTGGGGAAGGAATGAATCGGTCTTGCTCTTAACTGGCTTGGAATCTGAGGGCAAACGCTGGAGGACATTGCCATGGCAGTTGAAGATAGTCGATGACTGTAATTGCCCTTAACCAAATCGGACGTGACTGCCGCTTTTACTGTTCGTGGCAGAAGAGAGAAAGCCCGCATTGCTAGGCAAAGAAGTTTTGTCCGCTATTGTTTGGATAAAGGAAAAGATAGAAGGGTATTGAGCGGTTGCGGTAACACAGGTCAAGACAGTACGTCCGACTGAGAGACATTCCTAATTCCTGTGGCAGGATGAGCAAAGCAGGCTTGGAAGCATATTTTTGTGAGTTCTTCTATGAAATCAGTGTATTGGTAATTTGGTAGACTGCCAAGGGGAAAGCTTCGCCCAGCAGAGCGAATTCGGTAAGCTATATAATCCGTAAGTTTCTACAGAATTTTATGAGCCATATCTTTTGAAAGGCCAATAGGATAATTTACGTAGCAGAATAAATATACTGGTCTCTAGTTTTACACCTGCACAATTATTTCTGTGCAGAGTCGCAAGGTGCACATGATTGCCAAGGTTGTCATTGACAACTTCAAAATTAATCTTCCCGAGAAACATTATCACTAGGCCAACATATTAAAATTCAACGCTACAATTTTTTTATTATTTCCACAATTATATTACAGTTGGTTGACCCCCCAAGGAAGCAACCAATGAACATTGAAAGTAGCACAGGTAATTCGATTACCAAAAATATTCATGACTGGTTTCCAAGAAGAGGAACCGATTAGCCTCCGATTGACATTAGATGTTGGTCCCAAAACGATGAAGTTAGGAGATTTTCATTTCTGGTAAGGATGGTATCTTCTAGTCAAGGAACTACCATCCCTCTCATATCCTTTGTCATCGTCATAACTGCTGCTGCCAAATCCTCCGTATCCTCTACTACCACCATATCCAGCAGGTCCACCATAACCAACAGGAATGCCATAACCAGCAGTTCCATACATGGGCGCACCATATCCAAATCCATATCCATATGCACCGTAGCCAGCATAGAAACTGGCAGAACCTCCACCATAGTTTTCCCCATAACCACCATACGCACCATATGTATCATAACCACTGTAACCCCTATCCATTTTTCCATTGCCACGACCTCCGGGATTATACCCGTCATATCCAGCTGCACTATTGCCAAAACCACCATATGACTTAGTAGCACTTCCCCTGTAACCACCACCAGCTCTTTTGGGTTCAGCTTTCTTTATTTCCACCTACATTTCACATTACAGTGCACACATTATTAAATAATCTGTCATTTTGGAAATTATATTGAACACTAATGCCAATTAGAATCTTCAGATATCTTCTTTGACTAACCTTCTTGCCTCCAAGTTCATGCATTTTTCCCTCCACAAAAATATTTTCTACAGCTTCTTCACTATCAAAAGTGACAAACCCAAAGCCTCTAGACCGGCCAGTTTTATGATCCAGCATAATTTGGTGCTCAATGATACTACCATAAGAAGAGAAATAGTCCTTCAACTCTCCTGCAACATTCTAACATCAGTTAAAGAAAAATTTCCAACACTTCCAGTAATGGATCTAATCTTATGAACGTCAAAATGGTGTGTTGGACTTCGTTTACCATCAGTCAAAGATGGTGGTATCCCACCGACAAAAATCTTCGTCGTTTTTGACACCCCCTTCACCTCCATATCCTCCCTCGGCACTGTCCTCTTCACTTCTATCTGATGGGGGAACAATTCCATTATCCATCAGGGAAAACCACTAGTAAATAAGTATGCTAAACAAAAGTATATGTAAACGATGCACAATAGGGAAGTGGGACGGCAAAGGTTACCGTTCTGCCATCTATAACATGGTCTTCCTCCAAAACCTTATCAGCAACTGCTTGGTCAGCAAATGTTACAAACCCAAACCCCCGTGGCCTTCCCGAATGTTTATCAATCATTATTACAGAATCTGTAATTTCCCCATACTTGCTGAAGTAATTAGCAAAAGTTTCTGAAAACCAAATCATCATAGCGGGTAAGGCGGACAAAAAGGAGAGCTAAAACTGTTTGAGGGATAGATGAGAATATGGTAATTGGAAAAGAAACAAATATTTCAAAGCAACTGTCATCCTAAATCTACCATTAATCCTGTACCACCCTCTTCTCTCTCTTCTGCCAAAAAAGAACCTACAAATACAAATGACAAGGGACATACCTGTCCCCTAAAAAAAAAGAGACTACTCGTACAAATAAATCTTGTTTAAACTGATATTCACCCTTCTGCATCATATCCTTGAAGCAAGCAAGCAGCCAAGTACTGCATTACATTGAGTCCAGTGCATTTGACAACATATTTCAACATTAATTCATTGCACCAATCAAATCAGTTTTAGAAGTTGAAAAGATGATAACCTTGCCAAATGTTGTTTTGTGTGGGTGATGACTCCCATTCAATTAAAGAATCCATAGTAAAGAATAAGCTACACTTCCATATGCTCTGACAAACAAAAATAAGACAAAAAAGGCAACGATTTTGTTAATGTTATCCCACTGAATTCCAAATAAGATCTTATTCTGCTTTGACAACTGCAACAGCTTGTGATCAGGGGTTGCAATGGGCTGAGCCAACCATGCTAGTACGACTTGAACCCAAGCCGGTCTATTGAGAAATTTATGCGATGGAACTCAACTTAATAAAACCTACTCCCAATATTGGGTGTGCTTATACAACGCTGTTTCTACCAACTTGGTCTAGGTTTTTTTTTTTTTTTTGCACCGACAAGGTCTAGATGCAGCAATAAAACTTGACAATCATGAACTGAATACAAAATATAGCATAACATAGAAATAACAAAACTTCTATGAGCTAGGGCAACCTTGAAATTTCACAAATCAGGTCTGGTCCAGCATTGCAGATGTCCTCAAAGTCAAAGTCCTTCTCCATGCACAGGCTGGAGAACCACAAGCTCCCAGAACCCATTGAGAAAGTTTCTTCACATGTCAAACCATAATTCTATGACCAAGATATCTCTAGATCTATACCCTTATTTTGCATTAGAATCCATACCCAGGAAGACCAAGTTACTTCTTCACTCAGAACTTCTCATTGAGTCTGACTTCTTTTTGGGTAAATCATTGAGCCTGACTTCACAAAGGATATCAATACAAAGTTCATGCACTAATTTATTTCTCCCACAGTTGAAGATAAAACCACACTTATTAATCTTAATCTCCACAGAAGACAAATGGTCAAATTGGCACGCTTAAGCTACGACAAAACCTAGCCATAACAATACTCAGTTATTTTCACAGGTGAAGTTCAACCTCCATTGCATAATTACCATATCACGCATATATTCTGCTTACAGACTACAGATAGCAAAACGATCAAGGGTAATAGCAAAAGGTTTGTTACCCTATCATCCCACTCACAAATAGGAACTCTGGATCCTCATCACGTGTTCAAAACAATAAGTCTTGGAAGATAAGTAAAGGTGGATATCACAATTTAAGAATGTTACAACCACAAAACCAGATTTCAAAACCTGAGATATGAACTATTACCGGCAATAACACTATCTTCACATTCTTAACCTAAGCACTGCATCCACTAATGCATTGGAAGATAAAGGAGACTAAATTGCCCAAAATATGTAATGGTCAGTGTTTGAGATAAGAAAAAAGGAAAGGCACACCACACACTGCAATGAAAATGGAAACGTTCCAACCCATGTAAGATAAGATGTCTTGCCACCTTCTACATAATCTCAGCCTCAGCCTACCTCTGTAGAACCACAGTTCACAGGCTTTCCTTATTCCTTGTGATTCACAAAAGCAGAAAGAGTAAGAACTTGTATAAACGGATTAAATTAGGCTAAGAAAATACCTTTTGTCCCCCATGTATTACCTTCCAATTTGTTTCGTACAATTTAAATTTCATCCTAATCTTAATTGTAGGCACGGATATATGTTGGAATTTACAAATGTGCTGTTACTAATTCAAGGGTGGAATTGTAACTTTCATCAAAAGGTACATTCACGGGTGAACCCCAAATTCCCAACTCATTCTCAAACACGACACCAAACTTTGGAACACTGTAACTTGCCTCCTCATCCAAACCTTTGGTTTCACTTTTATCCCCAATTCCAGATCAGATCAATGGCCAAATTGCCCTAGAATGAAAATGAGTGTGTTGCTCATAAATTATGGTCTTTATATCTATAAAAGAACAAAACATGTGAACATTCAAAATGCAGGTTTTGCTTAGCATTGAGCAAATTTGCAAGCGGTGCTTCAAGTGGAACTTTAAGATTACATAATGGCCACTCATCCAGGTTCGCCATAAGAGGCAATGCAAAAAAAAAATTCAGAGAATAAAAAGCAAAGCAACCCTACATTTCCAATCCCTCTGCACATCACCAAAAGGAAAGTCGTGATCAAGACCGAAACTTTACCAAGCTTGTCCTTATCTTTCATCTCCGACTCTAATGGCAAAACCATCCCAATCCATTCAAAGGAAAAAAAACACACCAATACCATAAAACTACACAGAGAGAGGCCTTCACACGAGGTCACTGTTACCCAACAAAAAAAATAGCCATCAGGCCTGACCACCTCAATGCCCTAAGATCAACCACATCAGCAAATCACTCATCGTGGCTAAATGGGTCAACCTTGCAATGGGATTGAACTCCTACTGAAACAAAAACATCTGCATGCCTAAATACTTTGGGCGTTGCTTCCTGAATTTTGGGCCCCAAATTGTAAGATTGGCCGAAGTATTGCCAGTGAAATCTAGATAAAGGACCAAAAACCATGTTGGGACAATAACACTATCAAAGAGGAATCTCCTAATCAGGCCGCAAAAGGCGAAACCCAAATTTCCAAAAGATGAAATCTTGGAGAACCCACAAAGGGATTTGAGCGAGCACCAACTGTAGACCAGAAGTATGGCAAGGTCAGGTGCCTCCAGCATCAAAGGCAGAGTCACCACCATGTCTACCAACAAAACCTTTCTCTTGCTATGTGTGCATAGGCTCAATGTAGAAAAGAAGATGTGCATTTTCAAAAAAAATCTTTTCTTTTTTCATTTAGATCTACAACATTTCCTTTGTTTCCAGGACAAACCGTTCCCATACTAGGGGCAGTTTCATTATCCCATATATTTCCTGTGTGATGTAACATCTGATTTGAACCGAGAGGGCAAATACAACCAAGACTTCTAATTTGGAAGCAAGTTGCAGCAACGCAAATTGTGTTGACGCACTCAAAACAATGAGGTGGTAGTTCGAAAGTAAAGTGCAGTTTATACTTTAAAATCTAGAGGGACTGGAGTGGGACCTTTCAAATATCTCAGGAGCAAAAGAATAGTTTAGCCACTATAGAGAACCAACACAACAAGAAACCACATAAATTGGCATAACATAAATCAATTAATAGAAGCACGTGAATTAACTTTTTGAATTTCATAGCTAAATGACCAGCAGGCAAACATTCCATTAAACCGCTGTTCTCCCCGTATACGGACACAGCTAACATCTGCTTAAACATGAAGTAACCGAGTCTATCTTGTCCCAAATCTGCTTAAACAGCTAGAGACAACAATGCTTCGTGACATATATTTCTAAAACAAAGAAGAAGAAGAAGAAGAAGAAAAAGGAGCTTCGGGGATCCCCCAGTATTCAGTGAAAACCAATTCTTTCCCTATTTGAAATGATAAATATACAATCTCCAGAGTAAACATAATGATTGACCTCCAAAACGCAAAGAACAACTCCTAAACAATGTAATCTAAAAAAAAATGTATATAAAAGGAGCTTAAAGTACCTTCAGTAGTCTCCCAAGAAATGCCTCCAACGAATAGTTTTCTATATCACAGAGATAAAAAAACCAAAAAAAAAAAATTCACTTACATCGATTCGAGAATGTTTCAAAAATATCAATAACAAGCCCCCGGGGTATATAACAAAAATCTTTCTATAATAGCCTATAATACTCAACATCCAATCCCAAAAGAAAACCTAACTAACCCTGGAGACACCGAGTCACGGTGACCGGTCGAGTGCCTCATCCCATTGCCTGCAACGTCTACGCTCTCTCCTGGTTCGAACCGCGGCTCGGAATCGAATTGTTCTCGTTCCTGTTGTTGATGTTCCAGGTCTTGGAACTCTTCATGAAATTCTTCTCCATTATAACCGAGTTGATCATCTTCGAAATGAGTTTGTTCTGCGTAATCATCCATTTGAATTTAGATTCTGGCCCTGGGCTAAGAAAAACCTATCTTTGTAGCTTGCGCTCGCGCAAGAACCGTGGCAGAGAAGAAAACCGAGAGCGTAGTAGTTAGGATTGTGCTCGTTGCAGAACCCTAGCTCCAAACGGCGCGTTCGAGGGATTCAGGCAGTGGACACTGGAATTTGATAGACGTAAGAGAATCCTTATTAAACGTTGTCGTTTGCTATTTCTCATGAAACGAAAAATATATTTGGGTCGTCGTTACGGTTATGTTATCTTTTGTGTTTTTGTTTTTTTCTTGTCGAGTCGACGTTACGGTTATGTATCTAAAGACGTAGAGAATCCTTGTTAGACGTTGTTACTTCTTCCCGATACGTAAAAGACATTCTGGGTCGTTAATTGCTGATCACACGGCGCGAAGCCCGTTTTCTTAAGCAGTCCTTTTCACGAGAGAGAGAGGGGGAGATTCATGCATCCCTTCTAAGTTGCTTTAAATTTTTTTTTCAGCGACCATAGTTTCTTTGGATTCTTCTGAGACAGGGTGCCATGGCATGCAACCCTTCGCCATTGGTCAAGGATGTAACCTGGCTTGACAGCAAACACTCCCGAGTCCTCTGGCAGCCAAATTAGTTTGACTTCACCTGAACAGGGGAGGGGGCAACAGCGATGTTTTATGATCGCTTGGGCAGCGGTATCATCAAATAGAGAGTTTATTTGCTGTTGATTCCATTGCGAACTGTTGGGGATGAATTGATCGTTTACATACTCATGCCACTAACTGGTTCAATCTGCTCTCTCCACATGGTTTAAAAGAAGGGATGGTACGAATCCACGGATCATTCTCCACGTTAATTGACTGCCCATTTTGGACCTGGAAGCATAGTATTGCAGCCAGCAAATCCCCAGTTGATGGTATCCCCTTCCAGATCCGCGATCCAGAATTGGAAGGGCAGGCTGATAATTTGATAACAATGTAGATCCTCTGAGGTCTTTAGCTTTAAGGGCTTTAACTCTAGGGCATCAGGCTTGCTGTAAATTAGCCGGCGGAGTTTAGCATTGGCTTGCTCCCAGAACTATTCTATCCCAAAGGAGGCCGGTGTAACCCCTTAACTTTGTTTGGTATGGATAGAATGGGGGCCCCAAGAATGGAATATTGTTGCTCGAGAAGTTCTAACGCATGAAAGGGATTTGCTAACTCCTGTCAAACCACCAATTTGCCCGTTTGTATTGTTCTATTTGGAGCTCCAAACACTGATAAGCTTTTGAGTAGTTTGGCCCTGACCCCTGCTTTGCCTTTTGCCGAGCCGCGCTAGCAATATGTATCAAAAAAGCATTTCCCGATTGATAGGAAGATTAGCCCCATCAACATGATCATTAAAGAATTTGATTTTCAGGTTGAAACTATTACAAGATTCCATATTTCACAATGTAAATGATATTCCAACAGCAAGCTATTCAACAAAGTTAGAAATACATGTCCAAAACTATTTACCTGTCAATGCGGACAGCAAGTAGCCATGTTGGGTATCATTGCCAAACACATGCACCCACTCTTTCTATTGGTATTAATAATCTATTTCCTCATCATCATTGTCGTCATCTTCACTAAATACTTCTTCCTCCTCTTCATCAATTTCCTCTTCTTGTTCCACTGCATCATCATCAACAATAAAGCCTCCGAGTGTTTCATCGACATTTTCTTTTTCTAAATCCTCTTGATATGCACCTACAGTATTCTTTTGCCTAGAATTTCCAAGAGCTTCGGCCTCCTTGTGAGATTTGTCAAAGTTTTTTAATCTTGTGGAATACGCAGGTCTCTGAACCTTTCTTAGTTTTGCAACAAGCTCTTTGTCATCATCGCTCTCACCTGTCCAGACATCATGATCATTGCCTTCTGCTTTCCTTCTCTTTCCCGTTACGCCCCACTTTCCCCTCTTCTCAAGATATTCATCATTATCGTTATCTCTTCCATGGTCCTCAAGAAACCAGTCCCAATGTTTCATGTCATGGATCATTTGCTTGGGATAGCGATCAAACTCGTGTCCCATCACAATAAAACCAAATTCTGAATCCCCAAATTTAAATAATTAGCCAAAGCATCATCATCAAAGGTGAAGTTGATATAAATAGACAATCAGCAAGCTTGCATTCCAGACACTTGAACTACCTATCTAAGACAACAGAATACATGTGCAGAACTTGTATTACGCATCTGATGAAGGTAATAGAACAAGCCAAGATTTCACATGGTAGATATTCTGTAGGATCTGAGGATCTATATCTAGCAGAAACTCGTACATGCGCGCATTCTCTGACAAAAACCACCTTTTATATATACTGCCGGCTTAGGACAGGAGCCCCTAGATGAGATATGCAAGGGAACTAGTGCGAAGCTAGAATCCATAGCATAATGGAAATGAAAAGTAAACTTAAGATATGTGATTTGCAAATGACTCGCACACCAATCCACATAAAACTCCTACCCGAGAGAAGTGGGAGAGAATGTTAAGCCATAGATATAGTACAAAAGACTTCAAGTAGAAGCTTAAATTCTCTGATCACAAAAAAAATTCATCCCATATTGGACAATAAATCTACTTCTAAGGTGGTGTTTGCGAACCAAAATTTTGGGGTGGCCAAAATTTCACATAAAATAGATCTGAAAGGGAGTCGGAAGATCATTCAAAGGTGTATGTTAAGATAATTAGAGAGAAAAGTAAAAAAAAACACATCCACAAACACACACACAGAGAGCAGTATATAGTAGTAACCAAAATTTCCTATACTATATACTGCTTTTCCATGGTACAAAATGCTGTAGACATCAGCTACACACATGAAGTATTACTACGCCTATCTACTTGATAAGAACCAAGATTGTCCCTTCTAATTTCGACATCCAAAAATAAAAATCATCCATGTACCGAAAAGGAGAAAATCAACGAATATTAGTCTGCTATCCTCTTGCTTACCACAATAAAAAGTCAACATCAAGCAAGAGAACAGAGAAACACGGATTCTTGCTTTCCTAACTTTTCTAAGCAACCAGACACAACCAAATTACAGTGTAGCGGGTCAGAAACGAAATGCATACCTTTGACCGGGTCAATCACTGAAACATCAAGCCCATCAAATTCCAACTCACTTGTCAAACTCTTAGCCAACTCATTCTCACTCCCCAAAATTCTCCTCTCTCCCTCTCCTGACCCCATTTCCCGGACAGTAAACCAAGCAGGTCTCTTCCCAGACAAGCAGAGGCAATCACCAGCCGCCACCTCACCCTTCTCACCCCTCCTGAAAACCCTGATCTCTTCATATCCACTATCCCTTACCCAAATGGGATTCTTCCCGATAACCTCAAACGAAACCTTATGCCCGGTTTGGCTCCCACTTTTTTCGTCCGATGTTTTAGCTTCAAGCAGAACGTGACGACGAGACACGGTTCTGTCATCGTTGTGGAAACCTAGGCCTCGTCCGAACACGGTCTTGTGGCCATTCTCTATTGCAATCCTGGAACCTTCTTCGCTTTCGACCTCCATAGCTTTCCAACAGCTTCAGCTTCTTTTCTCCGTTTGCTTGAATTATACCCGTAGACATTTTACCCGGTCGGTTAGAGGCGGGCATAGGGCCCCTTGGCCTTGGAGGAGCCGGTCATGTGGAGTTCGACTTGCGGACACGTCGTTCCAAAAGATTGAATTCTATTATATATTTCTTCCTTTCTTAAAAAAAAAAAAAAAATAGAACATATAATAATTATTTTTCTTAATTTGTATTTTCTTTATCTTGGAACATTATATAATTTGAGGGCCCGGTCCAAAAGCATCTGCTCCGAGCCCATACAGGCCCGATCGCAGGGATTATTTTGGTAATCGAAGCCCGACCCAAACAGGTTTTGTAAACCACCTTATCTCCAGTGTCAATTAAATAATCCAACAAAAAAAACGAAGAAAAGGAGATCCCAGAGTGAGTTCCGGTCGTCCCATTTCAAATCAAAGTACGACACCTCCGAGGCCGTCGTCGACAAAGTTTTTCCCCCATAGCCAATCGTCGTTTCCGCAAATTGACCTTTTTTTTCGCTCAGGTCAGTGAATTACTCATGTCGTTCTTCTTCTCCTTCGGTATGTCGTCTAGGTTTCATGTTTGCGGGCTTGTTTATTATTTCTCATTTGTGAGTCCAGAGTTGACAGAGAGCTGAATCCTTTACTACAGCCTAAGCGTTACGCCCAACTGTAACTGACTAAAACTAAAATTGGAAAAAGAGATATTGATTTCTAAGCTGTTTTTCAGTTTTTGCAATTTGTTGAATTTAATTTAGGGCTCTGCTAGTGTTTATGGATTCTCTGCTTGTCTCTACAGGAAAGAGTTTTCCTAGAAATTTTTTGTCAATGAAACTCTGGTTTGGCCACTGGTTGTTTCACAAGAAGGTAAGATTGGAAGGGAAGGAAGATGATTATAGAGAGAGCTTAAGAGACCCCAGTTTTAATGACCCTACTTCCTTTCTATCTCTGTGAAACTAAAGAGTTCCAAGGTTTTCCTTTTTTGGGCAACAGAAGAAACAATTGAAAGGAAAGCTAAATTGCCTAGAAAAGAAAAAAGAAAGGAGAGCTTAATTTAGAGAAAGCGGATGCTTTTCGACAAACTATTGTGTTTTCCCCCCTCTTTCGCTGTTACTCTTTTCTTTAGGTCATAATCTGGAACTTGGAAGTAGCGAAGGTTTTTGGTTTTCAATGTGGTTCTGAGTCTAATGGGATTAAGGGTTGTGTAAAAGTGTGTTGGGAAAAGCGGCATGAAAATTAAAGTAAGGGACACCAAGAATTTACGTAGTTCGGCCCCAATCCGGCCTACGTCCATCCCAGAGCAATTTTATTAAGAACGTTTAAGAAAATTACTCTCCCCGCCCAATACAATCGTCACACCACCCTCTTTCTCTTCTCTCTCTCTGCCCAATGCTCACGCACTCTCACGCACACCTTCTCCTATAACATAAGCTACTATTTATAGGAAAAGATACAAAGAGAAACCCTAAGAGAAACCTAGATAAACTTGAAGTGGGGACCAAGTAGACTTCTACTCAAAATCTACTTCTACTCCAAGTCTATCTTATGGGTGTGGACCCCAACAAATCTCCCCCTCCATACCCATAAGGGAAGAATCTGTTCCTGACATCTTTCGGTTGAGTGCATCCCGGGCTCCCATCAGTAGAACCTTCCTGCAACTTTGGTGTCTATTGCTCCCCATTGCTCACCACCCCTTGCATCCTTTTTCTACTGGCACTCCAACCTCGTCCTTGTCACCAGACGACCAACCACACTCCCATCTGAGTGTCCTGCACCCCCGCCTAGGGTGCCCGCATCCCCTGCTTGTACCACCGGACCCATGTAGAACAGTATCTTCCCCTGCTCTTGCATCTCCACCGGCTGGTACCAAGCACCTTCGCGTGCTACACGAAGTCGGAGTCATCAGTCACCACTGAGGCTTCTGATGATTTCCCTTTCTTCCACTTTGCCTCGTCAATCCCCTCTGGTTTCTTACCCTCGTTCCCCGATGGATCGTACATATCCTTTGCATAAAGGATATCCTCCATCCGTGGCTTCCAACTCATGTAATTCGTAGCAGACAACATCATCATACCGGTAACCATACTCTCCGCCATCTCAATTAACACTGATAGAGACCGAATTTCAAAATTCTGACTGCACCAATGGATCCGGAATGGCCCAAAACCTAAGGAACCGGTCTGACCTGCTCGAAAACCGGCCTAAAAGCCCTGAATCGGTTGAAAAACCACCCTGGAACAAAACCGGAATCTTCTGGAATATTCTAATTCTCCGGAATATTCTCCGCTGATGTGGCAACGCCGACGTGGCGCTGACGTGGCACCCCTGGGACCCACTGCTGATGTGTCACTGACGTGGATGCTGGCGTGGCTAGACACAAGGCAGTGCACTGTGCACGGGCGCGTGCGGTGCGTGTGGCGAGTGAGGACCATGCGCCCTACCTCTCTCTTCGGCGCGTGTGACGAATGGACGCGCGGAGATCCGAATGCTTTCAGCGCGTGACGGCGCGTCCCGGCTCCTCCGAGAAGCGAGGTTTCAACCTCTGGCTTCATCTCGACCTCTCCTCTATAGTCTGGTGCCCTCCAATCTCCGATTGGACCATTTAATTTTCAGACCTTCTCTACTTTCCCCGAAAAAACCCCGAACCAAGGCTCTATACCACTTGTTGGGCCAATCTAACGTAGAACACCAAGTTTTAGGAAAACGTGGTTCAAACTCCTCAGATTTTATTAAGAATTTTATTTGTTCAGCACACGCTTTAAGTCATCTTATTTTGCCCTATCCGCATAACATATAGAACAATTATTGATGTAAAAATATCGTGAGGACTCAGAGACCTGCCAAAAATTGGAGTTGGAAAGTCCTACTACTCTCCATTACTTGTTAGTGTTTCCTTTTATATGTTTGAAAGGACCGAAGGAGGGTCGAAGCTCTTGTACCGTTAGGCAATGCCACTTATGGGTCTTTTTTATTAGGAATACTGTTCGAGGAGAAAAGCATTGAACTTTAATGTCTTCAGCTCTTTTGTGCTTCTTTCTGTTTATGATGTGAAGTAAATATATTTGGCTCTAGCTAGAGCCAATTCAAGTTCCAGATTTCAAGATGAGTTTAAAGTCAGTCAAATTGAAAGTAGTTTATAACCACTGTGTGATACGAAAAATTACTTGATATTAAGTTCAGTTGTTCCGCTTGAGGTGCTATATGGAAATTGAAATTAGCACAGCGCAAATGGAATCTCCTGGAGATCCTGGGCCAATCGATGATTCTGTACTTCATGATCAAGATAATCATGTCTCTTCAGCAGTTTGGGATGGGCAGGGTTTGACAGCATCTTTCACGTCTTTCCTTTTGTTTTAAAACTATCCTTGAGTATTTCACTGACGACAATTTCATTGACAAATCTACAGAGCGAGGAGTTCTGAGATGTCATGAACACACTTCACTACTTGACCAATGGAAGCTCACACCTAAACAGATTGAATTGGTTGCAAAGGCAGGATTTCAGTATCTAAGAATGATTCCTGCAATTAATTTTGACAGTGCACTCATAGCAGCGCTAGTTGAGAGGTGGAGGAGGGAAACAAATACATTTCACTTGCCTGTGGGAGAAATAACAATAACCCTTGAAGACGTAGCACTCCTGCTTGGACTAGCTATTGATGGAGAGCCTGTTATAGGTGTAACAAGCAGCACACCCAGCTTGTTGTGTGCAAAATTACTAGGAAGAGTGCCAGAGGACCTAAGTGGTGGAATGGTGAAGCTTACCTGGTTGAAAGAGTTCTTTTCTCAATGTCCAAAGGATGCACCAATTGAAGAGATTGAGCGCCGAACACGTGCTTACCTCCTATACCTGGTAGGCAGTACAATATTTTCCACAACAACTGGGAACAAAGTCCCCGTCATGTACCTTTCTTTGTTTGGGGATTTTGACAACGCAGGAAAGTTTGCATGGGGGGCAGCAGCATTGGCGTTCCTGTATAGGGCACTCGGCAATGCTTCTCTCAAGACCCAAAGCACAATTAGCGGCTCTTTGACCCTGCTGCAGGTTACAGATATTTCAGTAAAGCAACTGGCATGACTATACTGACAACTCACAGTTATAATTCTAACCTTGATTCTTTCTTGTTTTTACTAGTGTTGGAGTTATTATCGCTTGAATGTCGGTCGACCAAGATTCAATCAGGAGCCAAACCAAGGGAGCTTTCCTTTGGTGCTTTGGTGGAAAGGAAAACAAAGCGGTTCAAGGATGAGGTGTAATGTAGTTTCCTACCGGAAGGCATTGGATTCTCTTAAACCTAGCGATGTAAGTTTACAAATCGGTGGGCGTAGACTCTGATACTTATTGTCTAAAAGGATATAGTCCAACTGGGTGCGGTGTTGATGTACAGGTAGAGTGGCTTCCTTACAAAGATATCGACCATACAGAAATACCAGAAGATATTAAAAATACTTTAACCTTGCGGGCCTCAAAGACTATGCTCATATGCTTTGAGAAGGCTGAAAGACATCTCCCAGACCGTTGCCTTAGGCAATTTGGCATGCTTCAAGGAATTCCAAAGGATGTTCAGCGATGGGAGAGAAAGAGCCGTGCATATGACCATGGGGTTGATATCTTGGGAAAAATGCAACCTGAGCTTGATGAGTGGGCAATGCGTCGACTTCATATTGTGGAAGGTGATGATGATGTGGACGAAAGGGAGTACATGCAATGGTATCAGAGAATCACTCGTAAATTTGTAGGGAGGCTCACATCTGTTGAGTCTGAATTTAAAGGGAAAGTAAGGATGCATAGCTATTTTACCAGTCACTTCAAACAGACTATAAATTTGGTTTTTCTTTACTTGTTGGATTTTTTTTTTTTTTTTGAATATTGGGTTATCCTTGAATTTTACAGGTTGAAGCTTTGAACGAAATTGCAAGCATGCTAGATAGGTTTACAGAAGAAGGGATGGATGCTCGGGATAGGAAGCTGCTTGATGAGGTCAAGGATATTGTGAACAACTATTTGATGGACGAAGTTGGAGATTCGCAGAAGAAAATTGGAACAAAGAGTACCAAGAAACGGAGGCGCAAGGATGATTCGAATGGCGAGGATGGTCAATATTTAGAGTTGTAGATGCAGTAGGCATGTGGAGGCAGCTCTGTTTTTTCCGTCGAAAATACAGAGCTCATTTTTTTTTTCTCTCTATTGCAAAGCGATTAAGGTTTACTTCTCTGCCCATCAGCGAAGTACTGCTGTCTGCAGACTATAACGGATCATGTACCCTAGATTGGTAGTCTTCAGGAATCAGAATGTACCCACGTATTTAAGTATATTAAAATTTCTAGATTTAGGTTGTTCACAGATTGAATGTCTGAATCCTGGGGACAATTGGGGGGAGATATGTTTGTGCCTCTCGATCTCATACATGAGCTTTCAAATCCTTGAAATCTAACAAACTTTGGACCGTATTTTTGGGTGGTCGCGGAAAAAGGGTGTTCCTAGCCAAGGGATCAGGGATAAAAGGTTCTTTTTATACCCACAAGGACATCTTGAGAAAGGAATTTATTTTTCAGTTCAAATGAGATGATTTCATTTTCCGAGTAGCATGTATGATAAAGGCTACGATAAGCAGAGAGATGATCTTGGTAACCAACTTAGCATAACCCTCAATTTGATACAACAGTTCTACGTTTATTCGCAAATTCAGATGGACAAAAAAAAAAAAAAAAACAGCTCCAAGGCTCCAAATAGGGACTAGGGTACATCTGCACCACAAAAAAGCATGACTGTATTCCCGGTATAGATGACACTAGACGTGGAGTATAGGATCCTCAGAGTTACCTAAAGCCTCATATATCTGGTTCGGCTTGAATGTTGAATCTTCATAACTCGATCGTATTTAAGTCTGGTATCTCTATAATACAATTCCATTACGCATCCCGGATCCGGATCCCTCTTCCAAACTTTGTTACTGTCAAAGCCCTTTGGATACTTTGCAACTGCTTTTGGTAGGGAATACCATGAAGGAAAACAAAATCTTGACAGAACAGTTGGGTGCTGGCCTACCATCCCCAACCAAAACAAGTTTCCGGAAGTGGGATGTGGTTAAGAATAAGCAACATACCATCAAGTACAATGACTTGCCAATTAGAACCAAAATCAAGTTTTGGCAAGTCAATCCAACTCAGCTTGCTCGCTTGCCACCTGTATGTAACATGTAGTTCATCCAGCTACCAGAAGACAATCTGCCATCCCTCCAGCTAGTGTCTACATTCCGACCAATGACCAATTAGAACGGAGGACAGATAAAGATTAGGTTGGACCATCTCCTCGAAGCGGAAGATCTTTTAGTTACCCACTCCACTGAACCAAAAAAAAAACCTCAAATACAAAATCAAATCATATTTGTAGATTTTCTGGGAAAGGCTCAAGAGCGTAACAAACAATCAGAGAAAATCAATGAGTCAGATTGGTACTTGGGATTCGGTGAGATGTGATGTTAAACATATCACGTTACTGAGACACAACTGTCTTGTCCCCAGGGCTGGGCTAATCATGTCGCCTCCTCTTTTGGTCCTTATTCATAGTTTCCTAGTCAATGAATATCATGTCAGTTTTTTTTTAGTGAGATGAATAGAGAAGATAAAAGTGAACATAGCTCACCCTTGTTTGAAGCATATGCTTAAGGCCGGCAACAAGCTTGAAGAAGTACTCATAAGCAGATTTGTGAGGATCCTGCAGTGACACACCTTTTGTCTAGATCTCTGATGAAGTGAAGAATGCGTGTTATACAAAACAATGTTATTACCTCTAAGCTGGGAGGCAGTGGCAGTCCTTCCACGTCAGGAACCTCTGGAACTTGAACAAGTTTGGTGCCACCTGCATCATCTGGCAACAGCACACTCCAAGAAGGGGGATTAGAGATGCCCAGACACTTGAAGTCAATCCCAGAAGTCATCTCGACTGGAGAAGATAATTGAGACGAACAGATGGCAGCAGTTGAGGTCTGTGCATGCTAATTGACAAACCAAGTTCGTGTTATAAGACAACTTGAGAATAATGACATTGGAGAAAAGGAGAAACTGCTGCTAAGGGCATTAGAACCAGGTGTGAGGTTCCATGGACATTCAAAATCTTTTATTGAATAGAAATACCAATTGAGAATTTGAGTACATACTCAGTTCAAATGTAACAAACATAAAAGTGCATATTCTGATGCTTAAAGAGGTGTCACACTCTTTCAAAATGTAATAAATATAAACATAAAGTGATGCAAGAATTAATCTAGAATTCTATGCATTCCATAGTTTCAGTCAGAACTCCAAAACTTCTTCTGGAAAAAATAGTCAAAACTCTTCTGCAAATTACACATTGATTGCATCTTCCATAAAAGCAAAAATGAAAACAAGGAGAAACCTCTACAACTCAAATGGGCATGTCTTGCTAATTCCATTTACCCACATATATAAGTGCATATACACTTTTATATTGCAAGTTAATAGTTATGAAACCTACTATGGAGCTACCACACCAGTTTTGTTCGACTTTGAAACCACGTCAAAAAGTGAGAGGCACCTACTTGAAACTGGTTAGTTTCTCTCCGGTGATCAAGCAGAAACAGATCTCATTAAAATTCGAGACAGGAAAGAACCTATTGTAAGATTATCAATGAAAAATCCCAACTCCATGCTTTGGTGAAAACCTACTTTGGATATTTTTCCCCAAAGCAAAAAAAACAAAAAAAGTATAGTTGGGTCTACCAGGGTCAGTCCTAACTGCACTGGTAACTAATTACTTCAAGCTGCAAATAAAAACCTATTGTTCATGCTTCTGCTTTTCCTCAAGAAGCTAGCACCAACAAACCTTTAATGTGAGATCTTGTTCACCTAAATCTCTCTCATCTTCGTAATCTGAGGATGCTATCTCATCTTCATGAGTTAATGGTGCCTTCTTATATTCGTCATCAACAGTGACAAAAGGATCTGCCTGTGAAGCAAGTTGCACCCAGTTAAGTGGGAGTTATTCAACTAGGAATAATTTACATCAAACTCCGAATTTCACAAAGCTTTATAGTCATTTTCCAAAACTGCAGGTGGATGCACGTCATCAAAGCGTGCCAACTTAACCAACTGCAAGGGGCCCAAATCAAGCCTTCAAAGTAGCAAAAATTTCCATCTATAACTTGTATTATTTTCAGTAAGGGAAACTTAAATACCTGTGTATAATTCCTTTTTGCATTTTTTGTTTGTTACCCTATGTAAGAAAGAAATTGTACCTTTTGAGTACACTTGTTCTTAAATGGTCCGAGTCCCTACCTTTGGTCTGTCGACAGCTTTGAATGAGTGGAAGGACGGACTTCCAAAATTAGGTGACTTAAGTATGGCATATGCTCCTTCATTTGTATATGTCTTTCTACCAAACTGCATGATATGCAAACTGTTGGCTGAGATAGAATACAACTTCTGTTTAAACACAGATAGCAGTTGACATTAACATCACTTTATGTGAGGTTCAAACAGCTAATAGGTTTAATTAAAAAAGCCCATGCTATAGAATAAGCCAACCAGCAAGCAACAAGCGACACGTGACATTCTGACATTCACTTGAATCAATCGTAGAATGTCTTCCAAAATTGGGGATGCAAGGACAAAACAAAAAAGAGCAGATTAAAGGAGCATTGATTCATAATTTTTTGCCTATACTAGTCATGGCCTCTCAATCTCGACAGACTGACTTAAACATGGAGCCATCGCAGCTGCTGCAATATTGCATGTATGCAGCACTCTAGTGTAAGTTAAATCTTAGTTAAGAGGAATGCATTCAATTAGTTTGTTCAGGATATTAGATATGGTCCAACATGAAAGGCATTCATAATGTATTATTTTTTAGAATAGATGTCCACTATCCGCTATCCAGGCATTGGATTTTCACCAGCTGCTACAATTGGGCCTTTATGAGACTGGATGAATAGAAAAATGTAGAAGAACTTAGTTTTAACACAAATACAAGATGGATTGTACATTTACAATAAATCTGCACGCTGCAACCTGTTGGTCAAAAGCACAAAAGTTTTAATCCCATTTCTAAAGAACACATCATACCATAGTAAGAGAACTTATTAATTTAGAACATATAAAGCAGCCAAAGCCACTAATTCTATTCCAGGTTGTAGGTTGTTTTTTGCACACAAGAACATGGTACTTCCTCAGGAGGGACCTATCTCATCAAGTTTGTGAGCTTGCGCCCTTTCGCGCACACACTAGGGCTCTCTTGTATAGTTGTACGCAGCAAAATGGAACACAAAGCAGTAGCTAATTGCAAAGATAATCACCCTATGACAAATGTATCAAACATTCAAGAAAATTAAAAATTGTAGATAGGAACCTCAACCTGCGGATAATCTGGAGCACTAAACAAAGTATATAGCTTCCCAGAATCTACATCATGATCCATGCTGTACCCACTCAGCATATTACCAAGATGACCCTGCGCAGCCCTCATGTCAGGGCCTTGATGAGATCTTATGATCAACTACAGAAGACACAGAAAGCAGTACCCTATAAGCAACAGGAAATCTATAACTTGATCTCTTCCCATCAGCGAACCATTCATAGAAGACAGTTAAAGCAAGAAAAATTGAACCAAGAGCTACATTTAGTGATTGCAGGCAATTTACAAGACATTTACTTAGTACTTATGCTCATCATTGCATAGATGGTATAGTCTTGAAAAGCCAGAGTAGTTCATATTCGTAAGTGACAACTTTTGCAGCAATGAATGTCTCAAAATCAAGGAGCATCACTCTTCAAAATACTTGAGAGAACAAAGCATCGGAGTAAGATGGAGCCACCATGGTCTTTTCCTGGTGCCAGACACATTAAGGTTCTAATACAGGGTAACTTAATCGATGAACATTTCTTATTACTTGTAAAGAACAGCGGATGCCTTGGAACATTACCAAGTCATAGATTCTTTAAGCAATTCAGACATGTCCAGATTGCATCCAAAGGGCACAATTGTTAGGAAAGAATCATCTTGAATAGGGAAGGAGCAGTACTATTGTGTTCTGCAAAAATCCTTTATTCAGCTCAATGATGGGAGGCAGGAATGCTTCTTCTCAGCTTAAGGAGAGTTTAGTCAAGGCAGCACATCAAAGATGACATCGATTCATTTCAACCTCCCTATTTCAATTTCATCTTCAGGATGTCTTACAGTCTTTTTGGAGTCAATCACAAACCTTCTTAAGTTATGTAACGGATCATCTTTTCCTCTGTACAACATAATTGTAGATACTTAAGGCTCTAAACCCTCAAAACAGCAGTGACATAATTTTAAAGCTTACTTATTATGGATAAGTCACCATACTGGATGTCAGGAAAGGCAGTATATTCTACCTTACAGGCTCTTCACATTAGGGATTAACCCCTTCCCTGATAACTACTTCATATAATATTAAAAGAAGATCGTCCAGGGGGAATAACTATTGCCGAAACCCTTTGGTTGTCCAATGAGTTACATTTCAAACGGGTCCAAAACCAGCCAAAAGAACATTAAAATCATTCCATATCCTAACAATTTTATTTTGATTCCAAAATAACCTTGACATGGCAAGTCCAAAAGTGAAGAAACAATCTTAGCCTTTGGCTTATTTAAAGTGTGAAAGAATTTTCTGAGATTTGTCTAAATGAGACCATTTTAGAGAATCATAAATGGTAAACACTAAGCCAGGAGAGAAACAGCATCACGCAAAGAGTGTTGACTGTAATTCAGAGAGAGAAAGAGACAGATGCAACTCTAATGTCATGAACCAACACTTAATGAAAAAAGTATGAGATATCATGCCATAAGGTAATGTTTGCTATTTCAATTGTGACAAATAAAGATTCAACTTAATGCAACAGCCATATAGATACAGGGACGAAGCTAGGGGGCAAGGGGAGCCATGAGTCCCTAAGACACCATCAAAAATCAGTCAAAAAAGTTTCTTTACCTGAGAAAAAAGCAATTTTTTTTCAAACATTTTCTTGTATTTTTCCATTTTGGCCCCCCAAATTCTACTCTAGTGAAACTGGCCCCCCCAAAAGTCTAAAACCTAGCTTCGTCCTTGTATAGATACTACCTTTAATTTGGACATCTTCAAGAAAGCCTCTGTGCAATCAGGACCCCACCATAAACCCCTTCCGCGAGCCTTATTTTTACTTAGACCTCGTCTATGTGATGGATCAGACCATAGCACATCAGCTAATAACATGTTTGAACCTTCATATGGAGCATCTACGTGAGATCTTTTAACTTCAGATAACTCCTCCAAAGAACCAAGCTCTAGCCTTTGTGTCCTCTTTCTTCTCGATCTTCGCGAATAAGCAAGGCGTGTACTACGGAAAAGCCCTCCATGAGAGGTATAAACAGACCCAGATATAATTGAGGCCAAAGGAAGCTCCATAAAGCAATCCAGGCATTTATTGTAGACGTATTCACCTTGATCACCGAATTTGGTCCTCACCTCCTTCTCAAAACCATATGTCAACGTACATTCTTTTGATTCGTGATTCCCACGGAGTAGATATACTCTATGAGGCATCAAGACCTAAACATCAAAAGGTTCGAAGAGGAAACTTAAACAACATAGAAGCCAAGATACCATTTTCAACAAATTACAAAGATTGAGGAGAAAAAAAATCAAAATAAACAAGTGCAGTGCTAGCCATACAACTTATTTAATAGCCAATACAAAATATTACTATGCTCATTAGCCACCATAGCATATATATGATCATACTAATTGTCCATTATTTTGCTTTCATGAACAAAAATGGTCATGAGGAAAATAGACAACTATAATATCTTTCTTGTCATCATACCTTCCAAGCCAATAAGAGCAAAAATACCTCCAAACCCCAAGCTCCTTCATCTACATAATTGCCATTGAAAACATAGAACTGATTCTCAGAGGGCAAACCCGCATTGTCAAGTAGATAGAGCAAATCATGGAACTGACCATGAAGATCACCCACTACAACAACTCTCGAATCCTCTCCATGACAATCAATCTCCACACAGTTTGGTTCTTTGGAAAGGATACTCGAAGCATTATCAATTAGTTTATCCACCACAGCTACTGGCACAATATAATGAAACTCAGAGGGGGGATTACTCTGTGAAAACTGCTTAAGGGTGGATGTCACATCCTGAATCCACTCTAAGGTAATGCAGTCGTCTGGAGGCCATATAAGGGATTGCGGAAGAAGTGGTAGAGACAAAACCTCCTGCACCTGAGTTTGACCATCTTCATTTCTTAGCAGAGCTTCCACTACAGCAGGTTCATCTTCCACAATCATCCTTTGTCCGTCACTCTCTTGCTCATCCTTATCGCTTACGCGTTTTGCCCTGGTCACAGGCCTTTTTTGCACCACATTATGACCATCTTCATTTCTTACCTCAACTTCATCCCCCTGCGACTGTTCAATCACCAGAATTTCTGCGCCTCCAACAAGGACATCTATGCTGCATGGCTGCATTTCCTCGCTTGCCAATGTTTCTCTAGTCCATGAATCACTCCCAACACTTGCAACTTTGGCATGTTTACACGCAAGCTCTTTCACCCTTAGTAATGAGTGGATCCGTTGATCATCTAAGCCTTTATATGACATCTTACTTAACTTGCACACGATATCCCTGCATGCACTGGCCTGCATACCATTATTGAATCAATCACTGAGTAATGATGATAAGATTATCAAGATACAAGCAGTATTTACCATCTTCTCAATACTAGAGTGCAAAGCCGTTGTCACATCACCCTTAGTTACCTATAAAACAGTAAATCAATTAATGAGAGTGATAAACAAAACAAATTGCATACACTCAGCCTCTCCCCCGTACCTTTCTATCTCGATTCTCAACAACCCCACGTGCGATTTCTCTCATCAGCACCAGTGAGTGCACCCGCTGGTCATCTAAGTTTACAAAAGACATGGCATTTATACACTCCACAATCTTCTTGCATGCATTTTTAATCTTCTCTTCACGGTCCATGACTACAGGCAACAAACCAACCAAAATAAGGGCAACAAAATTGACACTTTAATGCAGGTATTGATATAGCTTGCTACATTCACACAATCGTGCAAACAAAGTTTAATGGCTCATATACATGGAACAAAATCTTTAGTACAAACGATCAGTAACAGAGGCTTAAAAGGCATAAGATATGTCTGCATGATAAATCAATTAAAAAGCTATAGCCTATTATTTTCATAGTGTAAAGTCAGTGTGTGTTCGGGAGGGTAACACTAAAGCCTCTGGGCCTTTCTTGGTAAAAAATAGTACCGGAATGGGTACTTGTTAAATAACACGCACTGCTAGGTTTTTAACCATTAGTTTTTCAAGACCAAACAACAGAGACGGAAATTGCACAAAAGCTACTCAAAGTGAAGGAATACTTTTGTGCTTCCTAGCTGAATGTCAGCGTAAATTTCTTCAAAGTGTCTGAACCATGAAGCTTCAAATTGTCACAACTTCAAGCATTTTCTTTGCGTTCTCCGTACTCGAACTAGGCAAAAAGTTAGCCTTTATTGTAAATTATGGACATCCGGATCCCACAATGACACCCACCCTTTCTTTCTTCTGAATGCCTTACTTTGATATCGCGCAAGTAGCAAGGCCAAATAACTCTTTCTACAAAAAATAAGAAGAAGAAGCAATAGATATTGGATTTTACCTGGGGTTTTTTTTCCTCAATTAGCTTCAGAAATTGATTTTGGGGTTTTGAAATCGCGCCCTAGGGTTTCAAAACCTGAAGGCCCTTACGACTTAGAACTGCTAATACGACAGGTCATGTACTCTTAAGCGACTTGTAGCTTTATATACTGCCCCGCGCGGATAAGATTCTTTTGTATCTCTTCAACTCCCTAAATAACGACATTGCGGGTGGTTACCAAAGCTGTCTGTGAAGGCGGTGCGTCCTGCCGCCTTAAAAACTTTGATTAATATTCGCCTAAAAATCAACTCAGGAAAATATATATATATATATATATATATATATATATAATTTATCCAGTGACAACTAAAACCGACTTGATGCTTTTAAAAAAAAAAAACCGACTTGATAAAACTCTCTTTTTAATCTAGTGGGGCGCCCCCTTTCCGCAGTAACTATCTGATCAGACTCTTTTATTAGAGCTTTCGAAATTTTGAAAAATATTTATAAAATATCTGAAAGATGAACCAAATAATTGCTGCATTTTGTCTCTAGATATTTGCTTGAATTCCAAAAAGGAGTGACGGACGGAGTTCTTGACTTTATTTTTTCATCTATACAAAACTACCCACTTGCACTATTCTCCACATACTCCCAATCCCATACAGGCAGTGACGGAGCCAAGATTTTTCTATTAAGGGGGCCAGGCTAATTAAATAATATTATTAAAAATAAAATTCAAATATTATAGGACATAAAAAATTTGCAAAAATATTTTGTTATAAGTTTGATTTAGAACTAAAAACAGGTATACAAAAATTTATCTTATCTACTTGATTGTAGATATACTCAAAAAAAGTACACAAAAGCATACTAATTTCCTATTACAGGGCAACTCGACGACTCTTTAAAAAGTCAAAATTGTCTATTAACATTTATGCTAATAGTTGCAGGAATTTATTTCTCAATATAGATAACCAAAGAATTTGCAAGAAATTCATCTTTCATCTTATTGTGAAGTCTTGTTTTAATGATTTTCATGACTAAAAAAGCTCGCTCTATAGTAGCTGTTGAAACTGGAAGAGTTAACACAAGACGAATCAATCTATCAATCAAATGGAAAAATCTTTGACTTTCTTGGTTCCACCAATTTTCGGCATAACTCAGAAATTGTAGACAAACTTTTAAAATTAGGATAGTGAGACACATCACACTTAAAAGGTTTGCAATTGATATCTCAACTGAATCTTAAAAGGTTTGCAATTGGTATCTCAACTGAATCTTTCTTACTCTGTAAAATCTTCAGGTAAAATTTGTCAACAAGTCTACAAATATCATCAATATTGAAGAAGTTAGATGCATTTTTAGGATCCAAGGTTGAGCTAAGAATAAGAAGTTCTATTGCTTTTTCACTAAACCTGCTGTTTAGTTCTTGTAATTGAGAGTCAATTGCAACCATAAATATGTCAATTCGATAATGGTGCTCAATTGTGGCATGATCTCGTTGACTCTGAGACCTAGCTCGACCTAGCTCGACCTGACTTGTATAAAGCATTCATATCAGGAACTTCAATATCATGTTTTTCACAAAATGACTTCACATTCCTAAAAAATGCATCCCAACCATTTTCTCTCAACTCCTAAATGAGCTCTTTTGTAGTTTTGACCAAATACATAACATTTAAAATGTCTTGAATTTCTTGTTGTAGTGCTCGACATAGACAATAAGAAAATTTTAGATCTCACCTATGATGTGTTGGTTTTAGCAATTTTTTTAATGTTGTGGACTTTAATTTAGGAGGACCAAATAGAAATTAAAAATTTTGAAAGGCCCAATTGTAAATTTTTTCAGTCAAGCCTCTAAATATATATACTAAAAAAAATTTCACAAAACTTTTGGAGGGGCCACAGCCCCCCCTGGCCCATCCCTCCCTCCGCCCCTGCATACAGGAAGCTATTCTCAAAAAATGGAGCCTAAAATTTTCAAAATTTTCTCACTCAAACAACAAAATCTTTAATTTTTTTCGTTTTTAAAATATTTACCAATTCGTTTTATTTACACTTATTTTACAAATTTTAATAAAATTTAATTATAAAAAATTATATGAACTCATCATATTTACATTTTTCCACAAAATTCAATAATCTCATATAAGTACTTCGAGTTAGGGTTAAATACACTTTACACCCTCCAATTATAGAGGTCACTCAAATTTATTATTTTTGTCATATTACACCCACCAACTATTGATTACAGACCATCTCTTAAAATTTTTATTTGATTTTGATGAAAAATTATTTTTTAAAACGCAAAATGAAAATTTTGTCTCGATAATATATTTTTTTTTCAGCGATCATTTTATGAAGGTAAAATCATAATTTTAGAGACAAAAAAATAAATTTCCATCAAAACTGATAGATAATTTTAACAGAATATGCAAAATGTTTGAAATCATAATAATAGATGAGTGCAATATAACAAAAATAATATATAGGAATATAAAGTAGCATGTCTTCCAAAATTAGAGGGTGTAATGTGTATTCATCCCTTAGTTATAAAAACATTAAACAATGGAACTTGCTGATTGAGAATTAAGCATCCAAACTTCCTTGTATGCAAATCAGTTACAAAAAGTAGATGAACGGATGGAGACTAATTGGAATATGACAAAAACTTGTTGGGACATGAGAATTAATGATTCGAATTAATTCGATTTAGAAAGCAATTAACAACCCAACTAATTACAGGGGACAGTTGAACTACCACACCCCTTCCCGCCATAACCGTTGCTTAGTCGATCCCACCAACATCAGCTCTCTAATTTCTTGCTAACACACGCAAGCATAAATATATAAATTTTAATTTTTTTTCAGAATTTATATTTTGTCAACTGTCAATGAATTAGAGGGAAGAGATAAGAGTGCGTCCCAACTCCTGCTCTAGAACGTGATGGCCAATACACTTTGGGTCGCCGATTGGATCTGCGTGCTGGACTGGGAAAAAAAAAAGATATAAAATAAGTTCGGAGAATCAAATAAAATGGACTGAATAAATCCCCGGCACTCTTTGGGATTTTCTTGCAAAACAAAACGACTGCGGATAAGTTGAAAATTAGCCACGAAAATATAATTACTTTCTCGCAAATAGAAGCTTGCCACGTGTAGAGAGGGATCTTGGTACGTGAAAACGCCAAAAAAAGATCCTCAGACGCAGCTCACAGTGCGACAAGATATACTTGCAGAGTAGAAAATGGGAAAAACGACAAGATCTGTTAAAAGTCCAAACCTGTTTGACAATATCAAGATAACGCTAATCACGTCTGAAGATGTCCTAGAGTTTGTCTGGTAGGTATATTACATGCGCTATACGACATGCATTATCCTTTGAATATCTTTGATTATTTTCTCTTTTTTTTTTTTTTTTAGTTCGACTTTTTCCTGATTCACAGTTTCCCCCGTCTATAGATTTATGGGACTACTGTAGTAATTTTACATTCCCTTCGAAGCCGTTCAAGATCACTTAAATGACCCTTATATCCTATAGAAGTTCTAGTGCCATTTCAAATGAAGACAAACAAATATCAATTGGCATAGCTGGAATAACCATTTTTTATGCTTCTAAAATAAAAATTTCAGACATAAAACTCTCTCTCCAAGATAAAGCGTTCAATTATTCACTTACTACCGCTGGTCGAAGAGAGAATGCACACTTTGTTCATATTTGTGTAATTTAGAGAAAATGAATAGAATATATTTTTATTGGAATTTGTTAAACAGAGAGAAGATTAAATTAAATTTTTAATAAAAATATTAAAGTTGGTGTAAAAATATATTAGAATTTGTCTGAAATTTTAAAAAATTTTGATGTTTGATTATAAAATTTTTGAATTGCAGTCCCTATAAAGTTTAAAAAATTTCATTACCAAACATTATCTTACCAATCCTTCTATTCATTTGCAAGTGAAAAATTCTTCACTGGAATTTATAAGGTGTCAGCATCCACTGATTCCATCGTCAGTACATATAATAGTGTATAGTTGTGCATTATTTTCAACAATCCTTACCTAAAACCCTAGGTATGAATCAATACTTTATACTTGTTCTATTATGATTGTTGCCCTTTAAGCGTAGTAAAGAGTTTGACAATAGCTTTCACATATGTCATCCCCACCTAAAACCATACAAATACGCCACCCTTCCAAACCAGGACTTATACAGATCACACAAAACTAATAGTTTTTTAGTAACGCAATATAATCATTTATAGTAATTAGACGTCGGATACAAAGAATACTAAATAATAATTCATGATAACTTTTTTTTAAAAAAATTTTACTCATAAAATTACCACACAATACGTTTGCTCCCAATCCAGTTGCATATAAAACTTTTTGTCAAATAAGTTTTTTTGGTTCTCTTCAATATAATTTATTTATTAGAGTTTTTTTTTTTCTAACTGAATATTCGGACCAACTTAAAGGTGCGTTTGCACACCAAAATTTTACACTTTTTAAAATTTTAACACAATAAAAAATTACAATATGATCTCTCTTTTTCCATCAAATCATTACTTTTTACTATAATAAATATTAAAAATCATCTCTCTTTTCATTTTTTCACCTAATTCAATACTCTAAAATTTTAACCTCTCTAAAATATTACAAGCAAACATACCCTTAAGGTGTGTAGTACACCTCAACTAATTTTAGGGATTTTGTAGTCTCCCTTCCACATAAAAATTACCCGACCAAAAATTATAAGGGTAATCTCAAAAGGTTGGTAGCATCAATAAGGACATATTTTGTCCATAAGTAATAAGTATCATTTATATATTTTTGATCTCAACTTAACATTCTCGATAGTTATTTGGCAATCATATCACGTCCCAAAAATTGCTTAAATTAAAATATATAAAAAAGAGCCAAGGAAAAAAGAGAGCATGTCTTAAAAGATAAAACCATTCTTAAAAAAAAAAGTGAAACAAATAGTCAATGTGAGAAAAATAGTCAATGATCCTTTTTCCTCATCCGCTTCTCTATTGTTATGGGCAATCTTTAATGATAGCCCCTTTTTTCTCTTGTTTGATAACTGGGTAACCCAGTTTTACAATGATAACAACAAATTTTTTTTTTTCTCTCTCTCTCTCCCTCTCTTTCGAAATAACGCCGTTTGAACCGGTCCATCTATTCTATCCTTTTCGTTCTCAGCGCGTTATTGCCCTCCTTTTCTTCCTCTGTATATCTCCCTATCTCTAGGGTTTTGATTCTGATTCTTCTAGACCCAAAACTCAAAACAGGAACAAGTTTTCTTTATCTCTCTCTCTCTCTCTCAGAAAATATCGGTTTATGATATGACTTCGACTTCTGTGAAGAACAACTTCTTGCCTCCGGGCCTGGTCTCAAATCTCCAGGAAGTTCTCAGCAAGAAGAACAATGAAGCTCTCAAAGAAGGCGACCAACCTAAGGAAAACGTTGAATCCACCAAACCCTCTTCTTCCACCTCTGTTTCTGACGCTGGGGAGGCCATAGACTGTTCCAAGCCTATTGTGCTTGTCACTAATGGCGACGGGATTGACTCCCCTGGCCTTTTGTATCTCGTGGAAGCTCTTGTTCGTGAAGGGTTGTACAATGTCAATGTCTGCGCTCCGCAATCGTGGGTTATTATTTTTTAAGCTTTTGGTTCTTTCTTGTGTTATGTGGTGTTTTTCGCTTAATTCCTTATTGCTGGCGTGTGAGTTATCTTTGATTGTAGCTTATATTCTGCATTTCAATTGTTCGTTTCCCCAAAATTTTTTTATCCGGTTACGTGGGGTTGCCAATCTTTTTATTTCTAATCACATACCTATGTGTTTTCTTATCGATTTTGATATGCGTTATGTGGACTTCCTCTATTTCTAACATTGCCATGTCCAGTTATTTCGTTCTAAAGTTTTATGTTTTTGAGTTTTATTATTTCTGTATGTTGGTTTTATCGTTTGACAATGTTGGTTCTTTGCGATTGGTTTAACTTACTTTTTTTTTCTTGGGGCATACTTCTCTTAATTGCATGTTGGGTATGCGGTTTCCTTTCAAGTTTCGTTCTGAATATTTTGATTTTAGCTGGCAATTTTGTGATTTGTTAGTTTTATGATTCGGTTTCTTCAGGGACAAATCAGTGTCAGGTCATTCTGTTACTCTCCAAGAAACCGTTGCTGTGAGTTCTGCTGAGATCAGTGGTGCCACAGCTTTTGAAGTTTCAGGTATGACACAGTATCTTTGTTCCTTATCCTATTTTTTGTTTTTCTCTTTTCCCGAAGTTTTTATTTATGTAGTCGGATCTGTTTCTTTTGGTTTCTGCTTATATGATGGGGTACACATGTAGTGGGGTTTACAATCTTCAATTTTGATTACAAGCCAGAGTCATGTACATTGGGTACCTTTCGTGATTTTTAGTTTTTCGCTGTGCATTTTTTTCAATTAGATTATCGCATCAAAGCATGCCTGATAGAGAATGTAAATGCGATCTGGGTTTGGTGGTTTCATCATGGTTACTGATTGGTAATAGGCTTGGTTACGATTCTTTTACTCAGGGACTCCGGTGGACTGTGTCTCTTTGGCATTATCCGGGGCATTGTTTTCTTGGTCAAAGCCTCTTATGGTTAGCATTTGTACATCTCATGAGTAGAACTATATATATAGGTTGTGATGTCCACA
This sequence comes from Morella rubra, assembly GCA_003952965.2. NCBI lineage: Eukaryota > Viridiplantae > Streptophyta > Magnoliopsida > Fagales > Myricaceae > Morella > Morella rubra. The sequence goes on along the minus strand of CM025851.1, from coordinate 6,001,742 downwards.
AGATTTACAAAAGTTTTAATTTTCAGGTGATTTCTGGAATTAATCGGGGATCAAGCTGTGGTCATCACATGTGAGTTGTTTGTATATGCGTGTTTATTATCAGAATTTTATCCTGTTTTACTCAAGCAAGACTAAGCTTTGGAATCACACCCAGTATTCAAAATTTTCTGTCTGACAATGTTTATGCTAGCTATATCAGTTAAATCTCTGTGCTTTCACTTGTTTTTCGAGCAATGTCTAGCCCTCATGAATACCCAAGATATTTGATAACAGAAATTTCAATCAGGTTTTTCTCGGGTGTTGTTGCTGGAGCTAGAGAGGCATTAATGTGTGGCGTACCATCGTTGTCCATATCAATGAACTGGTGACTTGACGATTTGTTGTCCTGAGAATTTGAGTTTCCTCTCCTTACTAAGGTCTTGAATGTTAAAAATGGGTGGTATCATCTATTGCAGGAAGAAGGATGAAAGTCAAGAAACTGATTTCAAGGATGCAGTCACTATTTGTCTTCCTTTAATAAACGCAGCTATGAGGGATATTGAAAAAGGAATTTTCCTCAAAAACTGCTCTCTGAATATAGAAATTCCCTCTTCGCCTTTGACAAACAAGGTACACATATTTGAAGTATCGTGTCAAGGATAGAGCTAACTAATTGAAATATGTTTTACATATTTGGCTGGGTATTTACATATAATTTGGTCAGGGTAAAACCTTTCTTGTGGATGGATTAATAGAAATTATTTTGAGGAAAATTTCCTTTTGTTTGGACTCCATCTGTAGTTATAATGAAGATAAGGCTAGCATCTTTTGGAATTTGTGTTGAAGACGATTAGGAATGAGATGCATGTCTATATGTGCTACAAACTGTCCAATGAAACACATTCTCTTCCTCTCAATACAAGCAAGTGCTTAATTTTCCTTTTGTAAGTAAGCAATTGCTTTATTGCAAGATGTTAGTGTGGAAATGTCTTCAAGCTTGAGACTTGAACGCTGGTATGAACCCCTGATAGACTTGATTATCTGAGTTATGTAGCTGGCGTCTTTTTGTGTGTCAAATTCAGGTAGATCCTCTTCTGGGGAGCTCTCAGACTTTATTTGCTGCATGCTGAGCTATCTACTTTACTGGTTCACTTGCTTTGGTTTTTTTTTTCTATTTTACTGTGGCTTTTGGCATAAATCGCTTCTTTGAAGATGTTAAATTCTACTGGCGCTAATTTTTTCTAAGTTCAGTCTTATATATGTGTAAGAATCTGTTGCTTTTCAGGGTTTCAAATTGACCAAGCAAAGTATGTGGAGATCAACTCCTAACTGGCTAGCTGTTTCAGCTAACCGATATCCTGCTGGACATTTCATGTCCAATCAACAAAGCCTTGGCATTCAGCTCGCCCAACTTGGTCGAGATGCCTCTGCTGCGGTTAGTAGCTCTTACTGATAATCATGACAACTTTTTAAAACTAAAATAGGAAGTTTTCAAGGAGAAGTTACATATCAAAAAGAGAGAGGAGGAAATTAATGGAAGGATTTTTGCACAATTTCTCAGACTTCATTCTTGGATTTCTATTCTTTTGTGTTTTTCAGGGAGCAGCTCGCCGTTTGACCACACAAAAAAAGAATGTGGAGATTGAGTCGGTTGGAGTTGCTGTAAAATCTGATTCCAACCGGGTGAAGAAGTACTTCCGGCTAGAGGTAGGGACAGAAAAATATTTGGCAATCCGGGTTTCTTTTAGATAAAGTTGCTTTCAATTGGATTATGCTTGCCATTCTTGCCTTTCCTCCAAAGCCCCCTCCTATCTCTTACCCCCCACCCTTCTGACAACGTGTTTGTAGTTTCGTGAAGTGACTAAGGCAAAGGCATGGTTATATTTGCAGTTTCTGGAAAAGGAGCAGGAAGAGACAGATGAGGATCTTGATTTCAGAGCACTTGAAAGTGGATTTGTAAGTAGAGAATATTTAATCTCAAGACCCCCTCCTCCGCAGCTATTGTGCTGTATTATTAGCAAGGGAAAGATTTAAATCCTGAATTAGACTAGTGTCATTTGGGTTGGGGTCAGCTCCTTCCCCCACTAGGATTTTCTCCCATTACTCGTCCAACTCAACCAATTTTAATAATGGGAATGGGTCCCAGATTAAAGAGTGGATTCCACCTGCGTGTATGATTGATGATTGTGCTGGAAAGGTATGAAAGAAACATCGGGGAGGCCATGATAGAAAATCTTTGTTACGTTTTACGTTGCATCTGTCATAGCTGCTGAAGGTAAAAGTAATCATGCATGTGACCATTGCAGGACTGCATGCTGCAATCATTGATGAATGTTGCTTTTCCCCTATTTGATACTTAATGTTATGGGCCCTAGTGTCACTGGGGAATGCATATAAGATTTATGAATAAGACCAATGGATCGATTGGAATTTAATTTTCAAGGACATGAAGGGTTCCTGTTGCTTATGTGTGCTTTGTGTCTTTCGTATAAATTGAAATTACCTCTGAGCTGTTAATTTTTTTCAGTTCTTTTTTTTGTTTTTTCCCAGGATAGGGGGGTTGTTAGGTTCTAGTGTCAGTAGCATTTACATGCTCATGTCCCTCACCAAATTAGATACCGTTCTGGTGGTCATTCCCATTATTATTATGCAGACTTTTTCGGTTGCTGATTCTTGCATATCCTTGGTGGGACAGGTTGCAGTAACTCCTCTTTCTCTTTCTCCCTATATTGAGATGGACACTCAAACAGCTGCCTCAGATTGGATCTCTGCTGCACTTCATGGAGAGCAGTAAAGCTTCCTCAGTCCAGCATCTAGTGTACATTTGGAATTCTTATATAACATTTTTATGGGTCTGCTGTTCTGTTAGTCTAGTCATAAAGTGAACAGTCACTTCCAATCCGTGGGGTCCTTTTCTATCAACATTTTTTCACCTTTTTCTTCATTGTTTCCGTTCTTTCATCCATTTTGGAGCGAATGCTTCCTGTAATCTTTTTGGCATGTTTTAGAAATGCCAGTTCGATGTCTTGTATGATTTCTTTCTCCTTGTATTTTCTTCGGTTTGGGTTTTTTGGGGTGACATAGTTGTCTACGGTACCAAACTTGTGGAGCAGCTTGTAACGGACGTTTTCTCCTTTCTGCTAATTTCTATATAGAGGTTTACTTTGGATTTTGCCAGAAGATGTTATATCAAAAGAAGCATTTGTCTCTTATTCACTTCCAGAAAGCATATGGAGGATCAGGATGCATGCGTGTGTTCCACGCACCTTCCAGTTTATTTGATGGCATACATAGAGACAAGCATTGCAACAAAATTGTGGAGATCTGGTGATGTTTGATTGCAAAAATATTGGGGTGGTCAAATGTTGGGGTGTTAGAGTTGGTAAAAAAGTGAAGAGAGATGATTTGAATGAATTTTTTTATATTTATTTGGAGTGAAAGGTGATGATTCAATTTAGAGAAAGAATTTTGGAGAGTTATTTTATTAGAGTAGAAATTTTGAGCTCCCAAAATTTTGAGAGTATGAAATTTCACTCTTAAACATCTCATGATCAAATTTGAAATTTTGCTTGAAAAAAGAGTGAGAAATTTGATTTTTTTAGTTCTTAGGTTTTGCACTTTTTTATATATTGGTCCTACGACCTAGATTAGTTGGCCGGCGGCTGACATGGTTTAGTTTAGTGTGGTGTGGACCTCATGCCCAGATTAGTTGGCTGCTGACATGGCTTAGTACTTTGTGCAGCTCTTAATCTCTGAATAAGAGAGACGGACTCTTTTATGGAAAGTTGTTTTTGTCAAAATTTGATAAATTGGAGAGTGAAATTTTGAAGTTTATGGTGTTTGGAAATAAAATTTTATTAAAATTTTAGGATGGTTAAAATTTTGGGTATAAGAGTTGGTAAAAAAGTGGGGAAAAAGAAATTTTTATAATGAAGATAAAATTTTAAAAAGTTAAAATTTTAAAAAACAGACGCCATAAAATGAGAGTCCAATCTGTAAAACGGTGAAAAAGTTCAAAAATAAAAATCCAAATTATCCAAAAACTGAAGCAAATAATAGTCGTACTGAGCACAATGATTCAAAATTTTCTCTAGCAGCAGTGGACCATCTTAACCAGAAAAAGTTAAAGACCCCATGGTGACATTTATAACGACAGCCGAAACCACTTGAAATGTCAAATGTGACTGCAGTCGGAATCCAACTCGATAACAAAGGAGAATCCCCAATATCAAGTTTTTTGAATGGGTAGATGACGCGAACTACATTTGCTCTGTGGGCATCTGAGCCCATTAGGGTTCGGCCCTCTGTGCCTTGTAAGGCCTTTTGGTCATTGGCCCGTCTTACCGAACGCGGTATTCCTTGTAAAGCCCATAACCACCCACGGCCCAATATTGTCCCCAGTCAAAATTCCACATGTGCCCTCACCCGCTTCTCATGCTCCCTCTAGGGTTTAGCAGAACCGTTTTCCCATTTCTTCGAAACAAAAAATGGCTTCTAAAACCCTTGTCCGTAACGGAGCTTCTCTTTTGAACCGGTTCCTATCCAACCAATTTCTTCACCAGAACCCGAATCCGAATCTCCAAGTGGTATCTCGCGGCCTCGATATCACTCCGAAGCTATTCCCAGCGCTGACCAAGTTCCAGACCTCCTTCAATTTGCCGCAGCAAAACGACGCCGAATCTTTGAGTAAATTTAGCTCTGAAGGGTTCGTTTACCCTTGTAGCCTCCCTTCTCTCCGGTTCTTCTTACCGGACGGTACTCTCTCTCTTTCTCGCTCTAGACATATATATGTATTTGTATTATATATGTAGATATATATCGGCTTTGAAGAAAATGGAAGTATGGACTTGATTTTGTTAATGCTCTGTTTGTTTGCTTTGAGGATATTGAGATTGATAACTAATTAAAAATGCATTTTTAGGTCCTGATGAATCTAAAAGCTGAGTAGTAGCCGAATGTGTATGCTTGACGGGCTTGCCAATAGTATTGATTGGGGTTCAGTTTGGTTGCTGCTAAATGACTGAAAAAGGCAATTCGATAGAAAAGCTTATATTCTTGTACAGAAATGAAAGGAGAAACAGCAGTTGTTCTAATCTCAACAGCTATTCCTCTCTCCTTGAGGGAGAAATTCCGGGTCTCTGCAAAATAATCTTAACTTGGGACTTGCATTTGCTATCTTTGATGATTGTGCGATTCTGATTCCTCTTTTTTTCTTGGGTTGTTTTTGGGGGCGTGGGGAGTCATACACTATTTTGTGGTTTTGTCTTATTAGGGACATGCTTTGCCCAAGATTAGTATTTTTAGAAACGCGCATGCTGGTTTATATCTTTTCTTTCTAGTAAATAGTATGATGGATAAATCCTGGCAACAAATGATGATCCCCTACTTTCTTGTTTGCCTTTATCCTTATCAGAATTTCTTGACTTTTATTTACCATTACCGGTCCTTAAAATAACCTTCTCATGTCTGTTCATGACTGGAAAACGGATGGGTGTGATAATATTGGCTTTTGATGAACTTGTGATTGTTTCAGACAAAATTAAGTGTATGCAATAGCATTCTTTTCTTTGGTGCTCAAAGCAGAGTGTCTTCTCCTAAAACCGTTTTGTTAGTTTTTGGAAAATTTCCCTCTTTATTTAAGAGCATTGATGTTAATTTTTTTTTTCTAAATTTTTTTTTTGGATTTCTGATCAGAAACAAAGTGTGAGTTAGCCAAAAAACAAAAGAAACTTGGTTCAGTTACGGATCGCATCCTCGCAACTGTGCCCAACTTTGGTCCAATGCTCTATTAAGACCCTGCTCAGGAAGTATGTCATTTAGATTATCATATGCACTGAAAAAATGGTCACACATGGGTATAGAAATGTGCATAATAATCTCTACAGGCAAACAAAAGCTTGCAATGGTGAGAGTCGTTGGTCTCTTTTGCTTGTTGCATGGTTTTGTGGTAGTAGACACTAGACAGTAGTTATTATACACTGGGAAGAGTTGATATTCTTTTAATCTCGACGCTTGAAGATGTTGAACTAGCCATATATATAAATATGGTTAGCACATTTTGAGGTGATGATATTCTCAAATATCAAGGTGCAGTAGAGTCCCTTTGATATTACAACTAGATGGCAGAATTGCAATTCATATGCGCAGTTGATGAAATGCATGTCTGGACATCATATGTCCTGGAATGTCGGGAAGTTGTCTTGCTGGCAGAGGTTCTCTGTCCCTTTGCAGGATTTTATTTCAAATAGGGGGACACATTTGCCTGCAGACGATTTATTATTATACTGTAATTGTCACCATTCTGCCTCAGACAATTTCTTCCATTACTAGTGAATGCAGATTCAATTTTTCTATGTGAAAACCCTCTGAAGACAGCTTGCATCAATCAAATGTGGTGTAATTGTTGCAATATGGAAGCTGTTATTTAAAGGCATTTCCCAACGACAATTTGGGTAGACTTTTAAGCAATAGGGTCAAGATGTTAGTGATCTTCTCCATTTGTATCCCTTCTTTCTGGTTTGTGCATAACCGGTAGTTGCTTTGTTCTGCAGGAGATGTTTCTTCTTCAAATGAGCCAATGCTTTTATTTCCCAAAAGGACTTTCCAGCCTAGCACCATCCGGCGTAAGAGGAATCATGGATTTTTTGCTCGGTACATCTGTCGTTCTCCCTCTTCCCCCCCTTGGCAGGGAAAAACTCAGCATAGAAATCCCAGACATAATTATGATAGTATGATGAGATGAGATTGTTTTGCGAAGTACATGAGCCAATGTTGTAGCTTTTAATTTTCTTTTCTTTTTAATGAAATGATGATTACTTATCAAAAAAAAAAATGTCGTAGCTTTTAACTGCAAAAAACTGCACGTCTGTGGATCAAGTGTGTCACATCACATGTTATGCTTGTATCCATGTGTAGTTATTTTTATTTTTAGATCAGCTGACTCAGATGCTCGTCTATATATGTTAGTGAAGGTGGGTATTGTACGATTGTAAAGATAACCGTGTAGGATTAGCACTTTGGCTAATTCAACTTTTCAAATGAACAGCAAAGCAACCAAGGGCGGGAGGAGAGTCATTGCTCGAAGAATAGCAAAAGGCCGGTCAAGGATAACAGCCTAGCATCTTTGCCTCTGGCTACGGGTGAAATCAAGCCTGAAGCTCGCTTTATTGGAGAGGAACTTTGTATTTTATGGTGTTCTAGTGCACCTTAATGGTCTAGATGGCCTTCAAATATAATTCCATTTGACCATTTTTCTTGTTTGGAACTTCGATGTGTAAAACTTAAGATTCTGTTATCTGCATGTATGTGTGCCTATTGGGCTTGTTTCCCAAGATTGTAGTCATTGCTAAACTGGTTTGCTTGCCTTTAAATTTAGGTTTCGTTCAGTACTCGTGGTTCTGGCTTGATGTCTAGCTGTTGCAAGAGGGTCCCAGCGTCAAGCAACGCATATCTCTATTTGCTGATTCAAACAAACTCCTCCAGGATTATGTCTAGAACGTAACACGAAAGAGAAAAAAAAAATGCTAATTTAGCCGCCATCTGGCTTACACCGTGCACTGAAAGCCGCACATTCGATAAAATCACTTCCAAGGTGTTATCTAGGATTCTAGTGCGGTGCATGCCTAGTCTCATCTGTCTAGAGGTACGAGGATAAACTAGCTAGATGGGTAGCTTCAGCCCATTTAACCCATGCCCCCAAATTTTTGTCCTATAATCCACTGACTGCGGGTCGAAGCTTGGATCTTATTTTTGGAGGGCCAGATTGAAATACAGCAATTTTTGAAGGGTTAATTGTTTAAAAAATAATAATGAAATGGAGCTTGTGGGGGAGGGGGCCACCGCCCCCCAAAACTGAAAAAGTTCTCAAGTAATTGACATTTTCGCTTACCAGAAATGAAAAATTTTCTAAGTAATTTACATTTCCACCCCCAAAAAGTAAAAATTTTACTAAACAGTTTCCATTCTTGATTGAAATTTGTTCCAAGTTAAGAATTAAATAAATAAATAAAATCTTCTCTTACCTTGTAACTTCTTTTACAAATTGTCTGTTTGGGATATTCATGATTCCAACCATTTTAAAGGGAAGGACTGTAATTATGTTTTGTTTTGGGTTAAATACATTTTGCCCATTTCTCTTTGGGTTCATTTACACTTTGCACCCCGATGTATTATTTTTGAAACATTGGACCCCTTAACTTACAAATTTTTTCAATTTGGATTCAGTACCCAAATTGCTTGTCAATTTAGACGGATTTCGTCAAAATGTGGGGTGCAATATGTAAATACTCTCAAAGATAATGGAGGCAATGTGTACATACCCTCAAAGATAAGGGGGCAATGTGTAAAATTTTTGACGGAATTTGTCTAAATTGACGGGCAATTTGGGTACAGGTAAGGATGGGCACCGGAATGGACAGAACTGGAATTGGCCCTTTCGATTTCGGTACCCACCAGAACCGTGTTTTTCATTCTGGTTCCTTATTTGGGCCTAAAAGGCCCAGATTTGGGTTGGGCCTATTGGCCAAAAATGAGGTTTTTAAGTTTTGTAGGCTGGAATGAAGGTAGTGTGAGAGGCAATTTGAAGACCTAATTGCCCAAATAAACTAGTGCAGGGCACTACCGTCCAACTCCAAATTCTAGAATCCAAAAGTTCAAAACACTGGCAAAATAAATATTGCAGTCCAAAACAAAATAAATACTACCAAATAACTCTAAATTAAAATTATAACTAAACAACTAAATTCCAAAATAATATTTCGGGATGCCAAAATAAACTCTAAATTAAAATTACAACTAAAACAACTAAATTCCAAAACAAAATAAACACTGCCAAAATAAACTCTAAATTCAAATTACAAAAAATGTAAAAACAACTAAACAAACAATAACCATGCAAATAAGTAAACAACTAAACAACTAAACATTCATCAAAAAATCCAAATTGAAAGAGGCAAACTTTAAATTAAAATTACAATGTTCTTTGAAATTAAAAAAAAAACAAGTAAAAGATAAAGATTAAAGGACATCCAAATTTAAAATTCCAAGCTTCATAGTTCATCCAACATTCTAAGCTTCTCTATCTCTACAAAAGACAAAAACAAAACAAAACATTTATAAGAGAAATATCAAGACAACCACATAATCAATTAACAAATTCACAATCAATTAACCAACAGTTAAATAGATGCTGAAAATCAATTAACCAACAGTTACATAGATGCTAAAAATCACAAATTCACAATAATCATTAACAAGATAAACTGATCAAATAGAACTTCATTTTCCTAATGCGAACTTGGGGAACACATGGAGATGTCATTCTGTTATTTGGCACAAACATTGCTCATGTACATTCGTAAAGTTGACACTAAATATGGCAAGGAAAATAACCTTTTTTGGGCTAATAAAACAGGCAGCCTCTTTTAAACCAAACAAGAAAAAAGGTTGAGACATGCTTTATTTAATAAAAGATATCAATATATCATGTTGCCCAGTTGGTTCTAAATAAACACTTGGACAAAAAACAGAGTATAAAGTATGCCAACGGCCCACTGTTGAGTTCCAACGGCCCACTGTTGAGTTCCAACTTCCACAGAAAAGCCCTTTCATTTTTAAGAGCACAAAGATAAAGTAATTCGACCAAAACTACACAGTTCTGGGTACAACAAATAAAATAATAAGCTTTTACCTCGATAGTCTTCTTCAGCAAAATAATATTGCAATCACCAATCACAGTACTAAAATCAATCACCTAATTATCACCGAATTTGCCAATTTCCACATTTTATCATCTAATCTCCAAATAGCAACTTAGGTTAGACAAAATAATCATACCTTGGTGTCCAAATTATCATCGAATCTGCCAATCACCGAATTTGCTGATTCTGCCCATCAAAAATTTCATATCCCTAAATCAAATTAACAAAACCTAAAGAAGTTTACGACTAAAGAATTTAAAAATACAAAATTTAAATAAAATACTAAATAGATCTTGTCACCTTGGTGAGAGAGAGCTGATGAGAGAGAAGCCGCAGCAGGGAGAGAGGAGTTGAGCACGGCTAAGGCAGAGAGGAGCCGCTGCAAGGAGGGTGGGGGGTACGGCTAATGGCTCGGGCTCACTCACAGTAGGGAGACTAGGAGATGGGTTGAGAGGCGGCGGTAGTTTGGATTCTGGAACGAATTAGATTTAAGACTTTCGAAAAAGACCTAAATCGTGAGATTTTAAGTGACCTACATTACTATTCTTTTTTTAAACAGGGCTCAAAACGCCCTAGAATTTTATTTTTTTAAAAAAATTTTGAAACCAGAAATTCCGGCATTTCCGCCCGAATTTCCGGTTCCGGTTCCAGTTTTTCCCAAATATAGGATCCGGTTCCAGTACCAAAAATGACTGGAACTGTCACGCCCTGTACTAGTACTTACCCCCTAGGCTTTCCTATAGTAATAGAATGCACACAAGCGGGGATTACTGCACGAATTATCCTATAAATGCCTGATACTGGCTTTGAAAAAGCTTAGCGGAAACGTTTTAGTGAAAAGAGATAAATATAATAAGGAAGGAAAAATAATAGTTTCAGGGATTTAACAAATAGGTCACACTGTATTAAGGACGGATAATAAAATAACTTATCAATTAAATAGGTGGACTTATAAAAATATTTTTAAAAATAGTCTAGTAATGAGGTAAAAAGTTAAGGGTAGCTTGTGGCTTAAGGAAGAAACAGGATAATAGGAAATCTAAAAAAAAAATATAATACAAAATTTTTCCACTAGTACATTTACAAAGAACAAAATCCTTCACGAGGATACAACAGTAAGAAAAAGTAAGTATAAAAGTGGAAGCTGTCTACAGCTTTCCGTCCTACAACGACAGACTACAACAGAATATACAATAACTAAACCCAACAGTGACTACGACTAATATCTAGACCCTCGACTCAGTGTCGGAGGTTAGGTCAATAATTTCATTTTCCTCGATATTCTCTACCGGTGGCACCGGTGGAGGAGGGACGTCATACAAAAGAGTTGGGTTAAAATCAACTAGTTTGAAATCCTTAACTAAGGGAATGGTCGGAGGCTCCTTAAGGTACCATTAGGGCTCGTACCCCATGTAAACCTCGAATGACTCAGTGACATACGTCCAGATTGTCATCACTAAAATGTATGGGTCAACATCCAAAAGCTCCTCGCTCATAAAGATTAACATCTGTTACGTCCAGGGCCCACAGCCATAGCGGTACATACAAGAAAATTAAACAAATAAAGGGTGAGTCCTACTGACTCAGTAAGGGGGAAAAAAGAAACATGTTATGAACAATTATAGTAGCATGTAAACAATAAGAATTAAGCATTGATAATCATAAACAGGATAACAATATATGATCGATGCAATGCAAGGATGATGCATCTGTTTCCCAGTCATTTCACTTTCTTTTTGTTTAACCCCCAAAGTCTGGGTTGTGCGTCCTTCCTCTCCTCTGGGACTGTCCCGTGCCCCGGCACCAGGACCCTGTCAAGCGTATATTGTTTCACGCCAGGGATACCAACCACTCCTTTCAGTGGTGGCTTGCACTATCCCACTGTTGTGATCGGTACCGTCACCCTGTCATCGAACCACCTCTGGGTATGGTTTCATTTCTGTCATTCTGTTATTAGATTTCCCACACCCATGACATGATGATGCAACATGTATCATATGCCTCATTGATAATCAAGTAATCAAAGAATTTCAATGGATTTCATATACCAATTATCATATAAAATAAAGCAACCTAAATTCACAGGAACTTTTCTTAATCCATAAATGGCTGGATCTAATCTTCAATAAAAGACCTAATTATTTTCATTTTATGAGGTTCATGTGTTAGACTCAGTCAACTTAACATTAAATCATCATAACTGAAACGATAGGAATACCACATGCTGTAATAGGCAAGTCCAACAACTTATATGGATGGGTTGTTTTATTTATTTTATTTCTAAACCTATTAAGAACCGGCTATTCAAGAAAAACCTCAAGGATTTAAGGCCCTTGACTATATCCTAAAAGAAAAAGCTTCCTGGGCATAGATAAAAGATAAGTCTTCCTGAGCATAAAAAAAATATCTTCCTGGACATGTAACCAAAAATATAAGTCTTTCCCGAGCCTTCAAAACAAAATCTTCCCTGGGCATGTAAAAATAAAAGCTTTCCGGGCAAAAATATAAGTCTTTCATGAGCCTTCAAAACAAAATCTTTCCCGGGCATGTAAAACAAAAGCTTCCCGGCCATGTAAACAAAACTTCCCGGGCATGTTATAAGTCTTCCCCGGGCATGTAAGAACAAAAGCTTTCCCGACCATGTATATAAAGAGTCTTTCCTGGGCATAAATAAAAACAAAATCTTTCTCGAGACTATCTAAAATAGTCTTTCCCGGGCATATATAAAAACTCCTTTTCTCTCAAAAGTAGAATCTGGCCCCAAGTGGTCCCAAAGTCTTTTGGCCCTTTCTCTTATAAGCCCTTCACATATTTTGTTTGGTTTAAATCCAACGTAGAAACAAAAATGGGTTACTTGTCTTTTCCCATCTCATGATAAAAGTCACGTTTTAAGCACAATCCGGACAACCTTAATACCCCTATTTAAGACAAACTCTACACCCTTACCTCAGCTCATTGATGTATTGTGTTCTTGAACGAGTAAAACACCTAAAAATAACAAGACACCATGTTAGGAAAAGAAAAGACAAAAGCTGAGGGGAAGAAAAATGCAAGCTGAAATACTTCACTTTTTCCTAACTTTCTTGTAATCTCCTCATTTTTCTTTGGTCTTTTCCTCCCCTTATCCTTCAGTCAATTTATTTGGTCACCAGGTGTTTCACGTCACTTTCCCTCTCTTTCTCTCTAAGTCAACTGAAGTTTCTCTCATAATGTTGTTATCAGTTTAAGTCGAGTAAATCTTTGATGACAATATAAACCAAACGTAACTCACTGGTGAATTCTCCCTGGCCACTCTACACACCCTAAGCTAGAGGTCTAGGCAATCATAGTAAATCAGGCGTACCCATACATAAGCAGCCACCTAAGTTTCCCATATCTCACGTATCTCTTAACAAGCAGAACATTAAATATGCGCCAATGACAAAGCTCCATCTAAGTGATTTGGTAAGATATGGTAAGAGTATAATTAATGCACACCACACGGTTAAGACACGTAGAAAAAGATAACAGGAAAAGGAAACTTGGGCATACAGGGCTCTGTCATCCCGCGATTAAAAAATAAGCCTCGGGCAGTCAGCTCTCAAATAACCCCGGGCATGAAACACTCAGATGTTCCAGGCATTTTGTTCTCAGCTACCCAGGGCTCAGGTCTCAAAACTCCCGAGTAGTGCTCGGGTCTCAAAACTCCCGAGTAATGCTCGGGTCTCAAAACTCCCGGACATACTACTCTCGGTCATCCCGGGAATTCAGCTCCCATACCCCTATTTACCCAGGGAAGATTTTCCCTGGGCACTCAATACACCCTAGAACTTGAATACTTGGTGACCCTGGGCATATCCTACTCGGTGACCCTTGGCATTTTCACTCTAATAACCCCGGGATTTAAAACTCAAGTACCCCGGTCTCAAAACTCAATAACTCCCGGGAATTTTTTTCTCGGGCACTCAAACGCCTGCCCTGTTAGACCCTAGTAAAAGCAAACACAAGGAAAAATATTTTACATGAGCACAACTATTATAACTTATACATAAAACTATATTAAACAAGTGGAATAAACAAGGGAGGGGTGTTACAAGAACTGGTATCGAAACAAGATTTTTCGGTTTAAACCGGAATAAATGCTCTCTCTTAGGTACGAGGTCCAAATTGAAAAAATGTGTAACTTTATGGGTCCAATGTCTCAAAAATAATACATCGGGGTACAAAAAGATACTGAGGGCAAAATGTATTTAACCCTTTTGTTTTTTTCTTTCCAAGTAAAGCCAAATTTTGATCTTGAAAAAAAGAATAAAGCCAAAGTTTGAAAGGTAACAAGGACCCTCTTAATAATAAGAAACAAAACTATCACAAACCATAAAATTAATCACATATATCTTTTTTAGCTCTTTGTTTTCTATTTTTGTAGGTCACTAAATCTCCAATTTATTTTGCAATTTAAATCTTATTAGCTTTTTATACATTTTCTTTTCTACTCTTGTCACCAAATCTGCAATGTTAGACAATGATCAGCAAACAAAAAATAAAATATTCAAGCTCAATAAAAGTGTTATATCTTTTTAATTAGTACCTATATATTTATGTGCTGATCAAAAGTCATAATTGCTAATGTAACATCTAATTTTTAGTTAATTTCTATCATCCTCTATATTATGATATTGATATAATAATAAAATTTTGTTTATGAGTCTGAGCTCCCTATAATTTGTCTCCTATAATTGTGATTAACAAAACTGAGCTCCCTGTACAATTTTAATGGATAAAAATTGAATTAGATTCTTTTCATATACTGTTTGAAAATTCATCATAATTTTTATTCGTTCCCCAAGAAAAAAATTCTGACTCGGCCACTGCTAGCCGCCGCAAGTACGGTCAACCATAAGTGTATCACTCTATCCTAAGAGCTCTGTGGCGCATAACTCCTACACGCGTTGACTGCGGAGTATCTTAATGTCTTTTTAGTCCTCATCCGCAAATCATTATGGAGAGAGAAAGAAAGTGCCCTCAGTTGGAAACTGAAAATAATAAATGAAACCGGACGTGCAATATAAAGCAGAAAATAATTGATCTACAGACAGAGATCAGCGCCAGTAGCTAGTACTTCTCCACGAAATCATTCATCTCATGAAAATATGTTTTGAGTTGACAAACGTATATGGCATAACATTACTGATCATCTTGTACTGGAAACATTTACATTTTCCCATGAAAATACGTTTGTGCAAAATTGCAAATTCCAACAAGTAAAAGTGCAGTACCAAACTCGAATGAACTACCATGTCTGTGGCTCCCAGCTCGAAGGAAGAATACTCGGGATTGTGACAAATTGACAGCTTGATAAAGGCGACAATGATGATGCTGATGAAGAGGACGATGATGTCAGGGATGACATGATGTACTCCAATTGATTGTTTTGCACCTGTGGATCGAGCGGATAATTGGAAGCAGATGGAAAACATGGAAGTCTAACAAGTGGGTCAAGTACTTCATGATGATCTTGTGAGGCAGATGAATATGTCATGCTACAACCACTAGCACTGAGGATCTCATGACAAAGTTTTGGCATCGGAGGCACCGTCAGTGGATCCTCATAATGTAGTGCTGTAATACTTGGATCGATAAGTTTATCCGCGAGACAATGCGTAGTTGCTACTGTGCTGAAATTTTGATGCTCTTGACTGGAATCAGGTTGGTGGGTTTGATAGCCTAATGACCACTGGGGGCCATAAGAAGAAGAATTGGATGGTTGTGCCGTTGGGTCAGGAAAATGGACAGAGTTGGCAACGAAATTGCTGTTCTCTAATTTGAGGTCGCCATGATCAAAGACTTGTAACACAGGAGTTGGAGTGGGAATGTATAGCTGGTCCTGTTGAGAGCTCAGAATCCAATTAGGGTTTGCATTGAAAGAGAAGAAACCTTCTTCAGAATTGCCATGATAGCGCATACTAGGAAATATTGCAGGAGGAACATCTTGAGAGATGAGCTTTTTCTTTATGCTTGAATTCCAAAAGTTCTTCACTTCATTATCTGTTCTTCCTGGTAGGTGCTTGGCTATCTGAGTCCACCTGTCCAAAAATGTTCCCTCTTGCATGAAAAGCGTCATAATCGATAATATCCATGTTGAAGGTGATGACAATGACAAAAAGTTCTAAAGAGAGGAGGAAGACGATATTGTGTAAGGCTACCTATTCCCTAGAATGCTATGGAGTTCAATTACGAGTGCTGCTTCTTCGGGAGAGAAGTTTCCACGTTTTATGTCGGGTCTGAGATAATTGATCCATCGTTGTCTGCAGCTCTTTCCACATCTCTGTAGGCCTGCATCATCAAAACAAAAGGAGAAAGAGGACAAAGGAAAACCAAGAGCAACAACGAAAATTTGAGAGATAGTGGCGGCCGAATGGGTTTACCTACAATCTAGAGGAAGCTTAAATATACATAATGAAAGCTAGGGCAACTGAAATGAACATGAGAGAGAAAGAGAGAGTAATTCAAATGTTACCAGCAAGTTTTGGTACCGAGCTCCAGCAGCCATGGCCATAGGTTGAAATGTAATTGATGAGTTTCTCATCTTCTTCAGGTGACCATAGCCCCCTCTTCCCCTTCTGCTTGTTGCCGCATGAGTGATGTCCCATCCTCTTCTTGTTCTCTCTTTCTAACAGCAGTACTGGTGCAGCCAATGTGAAAACCAAGGAGAGAATTTGATTATTTAGTTAATTGATAAAATCACGAGTACTTGAGAGAGAAAAGGAAAATAGAGAAAGGTAGCACTTGCTCTAAGCCCAAGAAGAGGTTCCAAAAAGGAAAAATGTCAAAAAGAAGAGAGCAGAGATAGTGGTGAGATGGAAGTAATTCGAGTACACTGAGGCCAAGAATTTAATGATGGAGCTGTACCGCGGTGGCCCAGTTAGCTTTTGTAGCAAAGGGCTAAAACTTGCAGTATCCTCTGTAGGAGCTGTATTGCTTATAATAGATGCTTCTTCGTTTTATACCCTCCACTCTCCAGGGATACGTACTGGCTTGGACTCGTGTCACACATGCATGTAGGGTAGTGGTCCACATGTGTTAATTGACAGGTCCCACTTGGACTTTCTGAGGACGACATTGATGGATTTAATGAAACTATGAAAGACGAGCCGAGCCGATCATGATCTGCTGTAATTGCAGCGAAGTACTGGCGGTTTAATATTCGAACTTGATTGGACATTGATGAACTGGGAAAATTACCAATCCCTTTGTCCTTTATGTGGAAAACAGGATTCGAGCGCTAGCTCTAATCTTTAGACTCGGAAGGGTTTTTCTTTTTTCTTTCGGGTAATAATTTGCTCGAAGCTAGCTAGATACAAAGGACTAATGTGATCATGCTTGTTACACAAGGTTCTAATGTGCCAATTATTAGGGGTATACAAATGCATGGCTGCCCCAATACGTCAAGTACGCATGGCGGCAGGACATGAAATATATATATTAGACAAAGAACATGATATATAAAACGGTGTCGGAGAAGGTGGAAATTACTCCTCCACTTTCGACCAGTATATTCTTCTCAACAAAATGCATGGTCCTTCAAGAACATGACATGAGATATGAAATCACAACCCGCTCCTTACCTTTTCTTAATATTCTGACCGACAGATCATGATCTTGATTTGATGTATATAAACAAATATGCTTCCAGTGGGACTGATATCGATCCTATCAGGCGAAGCTGCTTCCTCTGCCCGGCATTCCAAAGTCATGCATGCGTACGGTACAAGAAAGAAAGGGAATATATGGTTCGAAAAACGTCTCTCCTTTCTCCACTAGTACTCTTTTTCGGTAAAGCTCCACTAGTACTCTTGACAAAGAACAACCTGGAATTTGAAAACATTTGGGATCATCGATCGGTCGAATGTACTTCATTTAAAATGGTTTTTATGGACTTGTCTGAATTAAGCAAATAATTACTTCTACCTCAGCGTTTTACGTACACTCAGAACACACATCTATTGGAGAACAAAAATGAATAAAAATAACGATCAATGCATATGGTCATGATCAATGACTATATTTGATTTCCAATGACTTATAAAGATCATCAGATTAAAGACAGTGAAAAAAAGTCTGATATGATTAAATCAAACGCATATATATAGCTTTTAAAAGAAGGAAAACAAACATATTAATTACATTTCCATAAAGAAAAGGATGAAAAAAATTGGTGAAATTAGATGAAAACTTTTTCCAACTCGTCTTAAATTTATAATAGATTTAGATGATCATCATCATCATCATCTTCGATATTGTTGATCATTATCAAATTTATTTCTCTACTATAAGATCTTTCATGATCATTAAGACGGCGAGAAGTAAGACAGACAATGATGGATATGTTGACGAAAAATCTCTAATTATTAATAATCACATAAATACGTGATAGCAACTTTAATAGGGGGAAAACGCTGATGGTGTAGCTATATCATTCATGTAACGGTTCTAATTTTGCTACTCTACATTAATTGATTGATTTGGAAGCATTTGTAGTGACTAGTTATAATCAGGATTAGAGGAATGATAATCAAGATGAAATAGAGGATATTAGCCAAAGAAAAAGTAGAAAAAAAGTGGCCTAATCAAAAAAATACCACGCGGGTTTTTTTTTTTTCGTGGGTCCAACCAGAGAATCTTCTGTCAAAAAGATGATTTTTTTTTCCTTCTCTAGAGTATTCTCTATAAAAGAGAAGGTCCCAACCATGTGCTAATTAAATAGGGATTCATCCCTTCTTTTTTTTCTTTCCTTTTCAATCTCGCTCCCGGGGTATCCGTTTCATCTCGTATAATTGTAAGCCTAGCTCTGCATCTGTCACGTTTTCCATGGTTGATCATACTCAGCACCAACAACAACGCATTTTGTCTTTTCTTCCTGCTCTATTTAATCGCTGTTTATTAATTAAAAAGAAGCTGGGAAGCCTTTTATATTCAAAATTAGAGTTTAAAAAAATAAAATTGCTAGTCCAACTACAGAGGGAGGGGATCGACATTGCTAGATCGATCGCCTTTGTTGTGAAAAAGAGAAATATACCACAAATTTATAAGAAGGATCAATAACTCCAACGTCGTGTCTCAACTTCTCTAAGAAGAAAATTTTGTCAAGTAGTTGTGACTTGTTTTCTCTTTGGTTTTTCTCTGTATAATTATATATAACGATTTGAAAAATATGGAGCAAAACAAGCTGCTTTAGTGTGAAAAGCATGACAAAACAATGATGACTAATATGAGGAATTAGCCAAAGAGATTTAATGAATATTATAATAAAAAAGAATGAATTAGAAAAAAAGTTGGAACAAACTTTTCGATTCAACATAAAAACTACCCTTCTATTTTTTTTCTTGCTTTCTATCCTTTTTTCAATCTCGTTTTGTCCCGTGGTATCCGTTTAACCGTATACAGCGGTGTTTGATTTGTGAAAATTTTCTGAATCTTTTTAAGAGATTTTTATTTTATATAATTTCTATTTAAAATTGTTAAAAAATAAAATATATACGTATAAAAATCTAAAAGATGTTATTCTCTATAAAATAGAAGGTCCCAACCATGTGCTAATTAAATAGGAACAAATTAGATTCATCCCTCTTTTTTTTCTTTCCTTTTCAATCTCGCTGTCCCGGGGTATCCGTTTCATCTCGTATAATTGTAAGCCTAGCTCTGCATCTGTCACGTTTTCCATGGTTGATCATACTCAGCACCAACAACAACAGGGGTAGCATTTTGTCTTTTCTTCCTGCTCTATGAAAATTCCCAATCGCTGGAAGCTGGGAAGACAAATCAAATGCTAGCTCCTGAAAAGGACCACTACGGAAGGTGAATTACCGAGGGAGGCGATCGACATTGCTCGATCGATCCCCTTGGTTGTGAATCTATGCCCAACGAGAAATATACCCCAAATTTATAAGTTCTTTCAAGGATCAATAACTCCATTAACGTGTCTCAACTGCTCTCTAAGAAGAAAATTTTGTCAAAGGTACGTTGTGGCTGGTTTTCTCTTTGGTTTCATTAGATTTATCCGTATATATGCCCAAACCCGATATATATATATCGCTTCCGAATTGAAAAATATGGAGCAAAACAAGCTGCTTTAGTGTGAAAAGCATCGTGTTAAGGACTAATTCCATCACAATAATTGGGAATGAAAACGACCATTTACTAACTTTGATGATTGTGCGATTCTGATTCCTCTTTTTTTTTTTTTGGGTTGTTTTTTGGGGGGGTGTGGCGTGGGTGGGGAGTCATACACTATTTTGAGGTTTTGTCTTATCAGGGACGTGCTTTACCCAAGATTAGTATTTTTAAAAACGCGCATTGTGTTTTATATCTTTTCTTTCTAGTAAATAGTTATGATGGATAAATCGTGATAGCAAATGATGATCCCTCTAATTTCTTGTTTGCCTTTATCCTTATCAGAATCTCTTGACTTTTATTTACCATTACCGGTCCTTAAAATAACCTTCTCATTTCTGTTCATGACTGGAAAACGGATGGGTGTGATAATATTGGCTTCTGATGAGCTTGTGATTGTT
This sequence comes from Morella rubra, assembly GCA_003952965.2. NCBI lineage: Eukaryota > Viridiplantae > Streptophyta > Magnoliopsida > Fagales > Myricaceae > Morella > Morella rubra. The sequence goes on along the minus strand of CM025851.1, from coordinate 5,981,515 downwards.
TCAGACAAAATTACGTGTATGCAATAGCATTCTTTTCTTTGGTGCTCAAATCAGAGTGTCTTCTCCTAAAACCGTTTTGTTATTTTTTTTGTAAAATTTCCCTCTTTCTTTAAGAGCATTGATGTTATTTGTTTTTCTAAACTTTTGTTTGGATTTCTGATCAGAAACATAGGTGAGTTGGCCAAAAAACAAAAGAGTCATGGACTCATGGTGTCAGTTTCGGATCACATCCTGGCAGCTGTGCCCAACTTTGGTCCAATATCTATTAAGACCCTGCTGAGGAAGTATGCCATTTGGACTATCATACGCACTGAAAAAATGGTCACGCATGGGTATATAAATGTGCATAATCTCTACAGGCAAACAAAAGCTTGCAATGGTGAGAGCTGTTGGTCTCTTTTGCTTGTTGCATGGTTTTGTGCTAGTCGACAGTATAGTAAATACACTGGGAAGAGTTGATACTCCTTTAATCTCGACGCTTGAAGATGTTGAACTAGCCATATATATAAATATGGTTAGCACATGTTGAGGTGATGATATTCTCAAATATCAAGGTGCAGTAGAGTACCTTTGATATTGCAACCATTAGCATTTTGGAGAAGAAGAGGAAATGGAGGAGTGAATTCTCTCGTGTATTGAAACTTACGTAAAAGAATTGTAAATTTATAAATTTATACAAGCTTGCGCAAGAATCGAAGAATAACTGCTTCCTAGATAATTACAGGAATGACAGTAACAGAAAATATTCTAACAAACTGCAGCAGAATTGTTCTCTGTATCAAGTGTTGGTGCGCACTGCCTTGCTGTAGAATGACATGCTGGCTGTGCTTATTTGCTGACTGAGATGCTGAGTTGGAGCAAGGTGATGGAGAAACAGAGTGTAATACAACCAGATTGCGAACTAGTTGATGAAATGCATGTCTGGGCATATGTCCTGGAATGTTGGGAAGTTGTCTTGCTGGTGGAGGTTCTCTGTCCGCTTGTCGGATTTTATTTCTAATAGGGGGAACACATTTGCCTACAGTTGATTTATTAATATACTGTAATTGTCAGCATTCTGCCTCAGACAATTTTTTCCATTACTAGTGAATGCAGATTCAATTTTCTTTGTGAAAACCCTGTAAAGATGGCCTGCATCACTCGAATATGGTGTAATTGTTTCAATATGGAAGCTGTTATTTAGAGTTGTTTCCCTACAATTTGGCTAGAATTTTCTGCAATGGGGTCAAGATGTTAGTGGTCTTCTCCATTTGTATCCCTTCTTTCTGGGTTGTGCATAACTGGTAGTTGCTTCTGTTCTGCAGGAGATGTTTCTTCAAATGAGCCAATGCTTTTGTTTCCCAAAAGGACTTTCCAGCCTAGCACCATCCGTCGTAAGAGGAATCATGGATTCTTTGCTCGGTACATCTTCTCTGTCTTTCTCCCTCTTCCCCCCCTTGGCGGCAAAAAACTCAGCATAGAAATCTCCCTGACATAATTATGATAGTATGATGAGATGAGATTGTTTTGCAAACTGCACGAGCCAATGTTGTAGCTTTTAACTGCACAGGTCCGTGGACCAAGCGTGTCACATCACATTTTATGCTTGTATTCCGTATGCAGTTTTTTTTTTAGATCAGCTGATTCAGATGCTCGTCTATATATGCTTGTGAAGGTGGGTATTATTTGGATACTGCACTTCGTGGTCAATTATGTGGCTTCTGGCATGTGGTAAAGTGGCTTTATGATTGTTTTATGTACCCCATACGATTGTGAAGACAACCGGGTAGGATTAGCACGTTGGCTAATTAAATTTTTCACACGAACAGCAAAGCAACCAAGGGTGGGAGGAGAGTCATTGCTCGAAGAATAGCAAAAGGCCGGTCCAGGATAACAGCCTAGCATCTTTGGCCCCGGCTACGGGTGAAATCAAGTCTGAAGCTCGCTTTATTGGAGAGGAACTTTGTCTTTTATGGTGTCCTAGTGCACCTTAATGGTCTAGAAGGCATTCAAATATAATTCCATTTGACCACTTTTCTTGTTTGGAACTTTAATGTGTAAAATTTCAGATTCTGTTATCTTCATATATGTGTCCCTATTGGGCCTATTCTTCTCGTTTCCCAAGATTTTAGTCAATGCTAAACTTTGTGGTTTGCTTGCCTTTAAATTTAGGTTTCGTTCAGTACTCGTGATTCTGTCTTGATGTCTAGCTGTTGCAAGAGGGTCACAGCGTCAAGCAACGCATGTCTCTATTTGGCAGACATATGGCCAAATGTGATCGTCATACGGCCGCGTGGTCTTCCCACTCCCGGGCCGATGGATCTGTTAGGCAGCCATGAACGTTGATGTTGCGGTTCGTCAGTTGTTTTCTATGGCTGCTTGTGTTTGCAGGGACCATCGAGGTCATATTGTTTATGCGGCATCAAAGAAGTTGGATACCGTTGACCCCTCTGAAGGGGAAGTTTTGGCGCTGCTCTTGGGTATTTCTGTTGTGGTTGATTACCAGTGGGAGGATGTGGTTTTTGAGGGAGACTCGTTGATTGTTATGGATGCTATTTCCAATCTGATTGAAGTCATCTCTCAGGCTTCTTTTCTGTTGCGCGGTTTTGCTAATGCTGTTTGTAGGTTTACCCCTCGGGGTTCCAGTGTGCTTGCGCACAATTTAGCCCGATGGGCCGCATCCTTTCTCTGGGAGGGTAGTTTTCCCGAGATCTTAGAGGTACGAGGATAAACTAGTTAGATGGGTAGCATCCTGCCCATTTAACCCATGCCTCCAAATTCTTAGTCCTTTTATCCACTGGACTGCAGGGCGAAGCGAGGATCTTATTTTTGGAGGGGCCAAATTGAAAAGACAGTAATTTTTTAGGGGTCAAAGTTAAAAAGAATAATTTTTAGAATTTTTCTTAATTTTTGGGGCTTTGGTGTTTTTTTTTTTTTTTTGGTGGTGGGGGGCGCGACAAAGTTCTCAGAAATGAAAAAGTTTCTAAGTAATTTACATTTCCACCCCCAAAAGTAAAATTTTTACTAAACATTTACATTCTTGATTGAATTTGTTCCAAGTAAAAAATTAATAAATAAATAAAATATTATCTTACTTTTTAACTTCTTCTACAAAGTGTCTGTTTGGGGTCTTCGTGACTCCAACCATTCTAAAGGGAAGGACTGTACTTATGTTTTGTTTGTTTTTTTTCCAATTAAAACCAAAATTTGATCCTGAAAAAAGGAATAAAGCCAAATTTTGAAAGGTAACAAACAGAAAATAAAATATTCAAGCTCAATAAAAGTGTTATATCTTTTAAATTAATACCTATATATTTATGTGCTGATCAAAAGTCATAATTGCTAATATAACATCCAATTTTTAGTTAATTTCTATCATCCTCTATATTATGATATTGATATAATAATAAAAATTTTGTTTATGAGTCAGAGCTCCCTATAATTTGTCTCCTATAATTGTGATTAACAAAACTGAGCTCTCTGTACAACTTTAATAGATAGAAATTGAATTACATTCTTTTCATATACTGTTTGAAAATTCATCATCATTTTTTTTCGTTCCCTAAGAAAAAAATTCTGACTCGGCCACTGCTAGCCGCGGCAAGTACGGTCAACTATGAGTGTATCACTCCATCCTAAGAGCTTTGTGGCGTAAAAGTCCTACATGCGTTGACTGCGGAGTATCTGAATGTCTTTTTGAGTCCTCATCCACAAATCATTACATAGAGAGAAAGAAAGTGCCCTCAGTTGGAAACTGAAAATAATAAATGAAACCAGACGTGCAATATAAAGCAGAAAATAATTGATCTACAGACAGAGATCAGCGCCAGTAGCTAGTACTTCATCACGAAATCATTCATCTCATGAAAATATGTTTTGAGTTGACAAACGTATATGGCATAACATTACTGATCACCTTGAACTGCAAACATTTACGTTTTCCCATGAAAGTATGTCTGTGCAAATTCCAACAAGTAAAAATACATTGGATCAATTATAGGTCCATGAATATGCAGTACCAAACTCGAATGAACTACCATGTCTTTGGCTCCCAGCTCGAAGGAAGAGTACACGGGACTGTGACAAATTGACCGCTTGATAAAGGTGACAATGATGATGCTGATGAAGAAGACGATGATGTCAGGGATGACATGATGTACTCCAATTGATTGTTTTGCACTTGTGGATCAAGCGGATAATTGGAAGCAGAAGGAAAACATGGAAGTCTAACAAGTGGGTCAAGTACTTCATGATGATCTTGTGAGGCAGATGAATATGTCATGCTACAACCATTAGCACTGAGGATCTCATGACAAAGTTTTGGCATCGGAGGCACCGTCTGTGGATCCTCATAATGTAGTGCTGTAATACTTGGATCGATAAGTTTATCCGCGAGAAAATGCGTAGCTGCTACTGTGCCGAAATTGTGATGTTCTTGATTGGAATCAGGTTGATGGGTTTGATAGTCTAATGACCACTGGGGGCCATAAGAAGAAGAATTGGACGGTTGTGCCGTTGGGGGAGGAAAATGGACAGAGTTGGCAACGAAATTTCTGTTCTCTAATTTGAGGTCGCCATGATCAAAGACTTGTAACGCAGGAGTGGGAGTGGGAAGGTATAGCTGGTCCTGTTGAGAGCTTAGAATCCAATTAGGGTTTGCATTGAAAGAGAAGAAACCTTCTTCAGAATTGCCATGATAGCGCATATCAGGAAATATTGCAGGAGGAACATCTTGAGAGATGAGGTTTTTCTTTATGCTTGAATTCCAAAAGTTCTTCACTTCATTATCTGTTCTTCCTGGTAGGTGCTTGGCTATCTGAGTCCACCTGTCCAAAAATGTTCCCTCTTACATGAAAAGCGTCATAGTCGATAATATCCATCTTCAAGGTGATGACAATGACAAAAGTTCTCAAGAGAGGAGGAAGACGATGTGTAAGGCTACCTGTTCCCTAGAATGCTATGGAGTTCAATTATGAGTGCTGCTTCTTCGGGAGAGAAGCTTCCACGTTTTATGTCGGGTCTGAGATAATTGATCCATCGTTGTCTGCAGCTCTTTCCACATCTCTGTAGGCCTGCATCATCAAAACAAAAGGAGAAAGAGGAAAAAGGAAAAACAAGATCAACAACGAAAATTTGAGAGATAGAGGCGGACGGATGGGTTTACCTACAATCTAGAGGAAGCTTAGATATACATAATGAAAGCTAGGGCAACTGAAATGAACATGAGAGAGAAAGAGAGAGTAATTCAAATGTTACCAGCAAGTTTTGGTACCGATCTCCAGCAGCCATGGCCATAGGTTGAAATGTAATTGATGAGTTTCTTATCTTCTTCCCGTGACCATAGCCCCCTCTTCACCTTCTGCTTGTTGCCGCATGGTTGATGTCCCATCCTCTTCTTGTTCTCTCTTTCTAACAGCAATACTGGTGCAGCCAATGTGAAAACCAAGGAGAGAATTTGATTATTTAGTTAATTAATAAAATCAACGAGTACTTGAGAGAGAAAAGGAAAATAGAGAAAGGTAGCGCTAGCTCTAAGCCGTAGAAGAGGTTCCAAAAAGGAAAAATGTCAAAAAGAAGAGAGCAGAGATAGTGGTGAGATGGAAGTAATTCGAGTACACTGAGGCCAAGAATTTAATGATGGAGCTGTACCGCGGTGGCCCAGTTAGCTTTTGTAGCAAAGGGCTAAAACTTGCAGTATCCTCTGTAGGAGCTGTATTGCTTATAATAGATGCTTCTTCGTTTTATACCCTCCACTCTCCAGGGATACGTACTGGCTTGGACTCGTGTCACACATGCATGTAGGGTAGTGGTCCACATGTGTTAATTGACAGGTCCCACTTGGACTTTCTGAGGACGACATTGATGGATTTAATGAAACTATGAAAGACGAGCCGAGCCGATCATGATCTGCTGTAATTGCAGCGAAGTACTGGCGGTTTAATATTCGAACTTGATTGGACATTGATGAACTGGGGAAAATTACCTGGCCCTTTGTCCTTTATGTGGAAAACAGGATTCGAGCGCTAGCTCTAATCTTTAGACTCGGAAGGTTTCTTTTGTTTTTTCGGGTAATAATTAGCTCGAAGCTAGCTAGATACAAAGGGTAAATATCTTCTCTGTGATCATGCTTGTTACACAAGGTTTTAATGTGCCAATTATTAAGGGTATACAAATGCATGGCTGCCCCAATACATCAAGTACGCATGGCGGCAGGATATGAAATATATATATTAGACGAAGAACATGATATATATAACGGTGTCGGAGAAGGTGGAAATTACTCCTCCACTTTCGATCAGCATATTCTTTTCAACAAAGTGCATGGTCCTCCAAGATCATGACATGAGATATGAAATCACAACCCTCTCCTCACCTTTTATTAATATTCTGACCGACAGATCATGATCTTGATTTGATGTATACAAATACATATGCTTCCAGTAGTACTGATTGGTGCTCGTGATATCGATCCTATCAGGCGAAGGTGCTTTCCCCGCCCGGCATTCCAAAGTCATGGGTACGGTAAAAGAAAGAAAGGGAATATATGGTTTGTAAAACGTCTCTCCTTTATCCACTAGTACTCTTGAAAATGAACAACCTGGAATTTGAGAACATTTGGGATCATTGATCGGTGGAATGTACTTCATTTTAAATGGTTTTTATGGACTTGTTTGAATTAAGCAAATAATTACTTCTACCTCAAGCGTTATTTACGTACCACTCAGAACACACATCTATGGAGAACAAAAAATGAAAAAATAAAAATAAAAAATATGCCGTACTTCCTTTTCTCCCAGAATTTTCATAAGGAAAGCATGCAGGCGGCAACCAGTCATTGGGGAGTATTATAGAGCGAAACGATCAATGCACATGGTCATGATCAATGACTATATTTGATTTCCAATGACTTATAAAGATCATCAGATTAAAAACAGTGCAAAAAAGTCTGATATGATTAAATCAAACGCATTTATATATATAGCTTTTAAAAGAAGGAAAACAAACATATTAATTATATTTCCACAGAGGAAAGAGTTAAAAAAATTGGTGAAATTAGCTGAAAACTCTTTCCAACTCGTCTTAAATTTGTAATAGATCTAAATGATAATGTAATAATCATCATCTTCGACATTGTTGACATGAATCAAATTTATTTCTCTGCTATAAGGTCTTTCGTGATCATTAAGATGACGAGAAAGTAAGATAGACAATGATAGATATGTTGACCAAAAATCTCTAATTATTAATGATCACATAAATGCGTGATAGCTACTTCTATAGGGGAAAAATGCGATGTTATAGCTACACATTCATTTAACGGTTCTAATTTTGCTACTCTACATGAATTGATTGATTTGGAAGCATTTGTAGTGACTGGTTACAATCAGGATTAGAGGAATGATAATCAAGATGAAATAGAGATATTAGCCAAAGAAAAAGTAGAAAAAAAAGTGGCCTAACTTTCGTCAAAAAAATACCACGCGGGTTTTTTTTTTTTCGTGGGTCCAACCAGAGAATCTTCTGTCAAAAGAGATGATTTTTTGTCTTCTCTAGAGTATTCTCTATAAAACAGAAGGTCCCAACCATGTGCTAATTAAATAGGAACAAATTAGATTCATCCCTTTCTTTTTTTTTTTTTTTTCTATCCTTTTCAATCTCGCTGTCCCGTGGTATCCGTTTAATCTCGTATACAGCGGTGTTTGTTTGTGGTTGAAAATTTAAAGAATATTTTTTAAATTTTTTTATTTTATTAAAATTTAATTTAAAATTTGTAAAAATAAAATATTACGTATAAAAATTAAAATTGTAAATTTATTTATTGTTGAAAATGTTGGTGCTCCAAAATATTGGGGTAACAAACACCCCTAATCGTAAGCCTAGCTCTGCATCTGTCACGTTTTCCATCGTTGATCATACTCGGCACCAACAACAACAGGGGTAACATTTTGTCTTTTCTTCCTGCTCTCTGAAAATTTCCAATCGCTGGAAGCTGGGAAGAAAAATCGAAAAGGACCACTACGGATGTTGAATTACCGAGGGAGGCGATCGACATTGCTCGATCGATCCCCTTTGTTGTGAATCTAAGCCCAACGAGAAATATACCACAAATTTATAAGTTCTTTCAAGGATCAATAACTCCATTAACGTGTCTCAACTGCTCTCTAAGAAGAAAATTTTGTCAAAGGTACGTTGTGGCTGGTTTTCTCTTTGGTTTCATTAGATTTATCTGTATATATGCTCAAACCCTATATATATTGCTTCCGAATTGAAAAATATTTTTGATGAATACGAATTGAGAAATATTGAGCAAAACAAGCTGCTTTAGTGTGAAAAGCATCGTGTTAAGGACTGATTCCATCACAATAATTGGGAATGAAAACGACCATTTGCTAACTTTGATGATTGTGCGCTTTTGATTCCTCTTTTTTTTTTTTGGGTTGTTTTGGTGGGGAGAAGAGGATTGGGGTGGTGTGGCGTGGGTTTTTTTGATCACTTGGATTGGGGGGTCATACACTATTTTGAGCTTTTGTCTTATCAGGGACGTGCTTTACCCAAGATTAGTACTTTTAGAAACGCGCATTGTGTTTTATATCTTTTCTTTCTAGTAAATAGTTATGATGGATAAATCGTGATAGCAAATGATGATCCTCTAATTTCTTGTTTGCCTTTATCCTTATCAGAATCTCTTGACTTTTATTTACCATTACGGTCCTTAAAATAACCTTCTCATTTCTGTTCATGACTGGAAAACGGATGGGTGTGATAATATTGGCTTCTGATGAGCTTGTGATTGTTTCAGACAAAATTACGAGTATGCAATAGCATTCTTTTCTTTGGTGCTCAAATCAGAGTGTCTTCTCCTAAAACCGTTTTGTTATTTTTTTTGTAAAATTTCCCTCTTTCTTTAAGAGCATTGATGTTATTTGTTTTTCTAAACTTTTGTTTGGATTTCTGATCAGAAACATAGGTGAGTTGGCCAAAAAACAAAAGAGTCATGGACTCATGGTGTCAGTTTCGGATCACATCCTGGCAGCTGTGCCCAACTTTGGTCCAATATCTATTAAGACCCTGCTTAGGAAGTATGCCATTTAGACTATCATAAGCACTGAAAAAATGGTCACGCATGAGTATATAAATGTGCATAATCTCTACAGGCAAACAAAAGCTTGCAATGGTGAGAGCTGTTGGTCTCTTTTGCTTGTTGCATGGTTTTGTGCTAGTAGACAGTAGTTATTATATACTGGGAACAGTTGATATTCCTTTAAACTCGACACTTGAAGATGTTGAACTAGCCATATATATAAATATGGTTAGCACATTTTGAGGTGATGATATTCTCAAATATCAAGGTGCAGTAGAGTACCTTTGATATTACAACCATTAGCATTTTGGAGAAGAAGAGGAAATGGACGAGTGAATTCTTTTGTGTATTGAACTTACGTAAATTTATAAATTTATACAAGCTTGCGCAAGAATCGAAGAATAACTGCTTCCTAGATAATTACAGAAATGACAGTAACAAAAAATATTATAACAAACTGCAGCAGAATTGTTCTTTGTATCCAAGTGTTGGTGCGCACTGCCTTGCTGTAGAATGACATGCTGGCTGTGCTTATTTGCTGACTGAGATGCTGAGTTGGAGCATGGTGGTGATGGAGAAACAGAGTGAAATACAACCAGATTGTGAACTGTGATTCGTATGCGTAGTTGATGAAATGCATGTCTGGGCATATGTCCTGGAATGTTGGGAAGTTGTCTTGCCGGTGGAGGTTCTCTGTCCCTTTGCAGGATTTTATTTCTAATAGGGGGACACATTTGCCTACAGGTGATTTATTAGTATACTGTAATTGTCAGCATTCTGCCTCAGACAATTTCTTCCATTACTAGTGAATGCAGATTCAATTTTCTTTGTGAAAACCCTGTAAAGATGGCCTGCATCACTCGAATATGGTGTAATTGTTGCAATATGGAAGCTGTTATTTAGAGGTGTTTCCCTACAATTTGGCTAGACTTTTCTGCAATAGGGTCAAGATGTTAGTGGTCTTCTCCATTTGTATCCCTTCTTTCTGGGGTTGTGCATAACTGGTAGTTGTTCTGTTCTGCAGGAGATGTTTCTTCAAATGAGCCAATGCTTCTGTTTCCCAAAAGGACTTTCCAGCCTAGCACCATCCGGCATAAGAGGAATCATGGATTCTTTTCTCGGTACATCTTCTCTGTCTTTCTCCCTCTTCCCCCCCTTGGCGGCGAAAAACTCAGCATAGAAATCTCCCACACATAATTATGATAGAGTGATGAGATGAGATTGTTTTGCAAACTGCACGAGCCAATGTTGTAGCTTTTAACTGCACAGGTCTGTGGACTAAGTGTGTCACATCACATTTTATGCTTGTATTCCATATGCAGTTATTTTTATTTTTAGATCAGCTGATTCAGATGCTCGTCTATATATGCTAGTGAAGGTGGGTATTATTTGGATACTGCACTTCGTGGTCAATTATGTGGCTTCTGTCATGTGTTAAAGTGGCTTTATGATTGTTTTATGTACCCCATACGATTGTGAAGATAACCGGGTAGGATTAGCACGATGGCTAATTAAAATTTTCAAATGAACAGCAAAGCGACCAAGGGTGGGAGGAGAGTCATTGCTCGAAGAATAGCAAAAGGCCGGTCAAGGATGACAGCCTAGCATCTTTGCCCCCGGCTACGGGTGAAATCAAGTCTGAAGCTCGCTTTATTGGAGAGGAACTTTGTCTTTTATGGTGTCCTAGTGCACCTTAATGGTCTAGAAGGCATTCAAATATAATTCCATTTGACCACTTTTCTTGTTTGGAACTTTAATGTGTAAAATTTCAGATTCTGTTATCTGCACATATGTGTCCCTTATTGGGCCTATTCATCTCGTTTCCCAAGATTTTAGTCAATGCTAAACTTTGTGGTTTGCTTGCCTTTAAATTTAGGTTTCGTTCAGTAATCGTGATTCTGGCTCGATGT
>CM025851.1:5953494-5970310 GCA_003952965.2 Morella rubra | reverse complement strand
GCCATGATAGCGCATATCAGGAAATATTGCAGGAGGAACATCTTGAGAGATGAGCTTTTTCTTTATGCTTGAATTCCAAAAGTTCTTCACTTCATTATCTGTTCTTCCTGGTAGGTGCTTGGCTATCTGAGTCCACCTGTCCAAAAATGTTCCCTCTTACATGAAAAGCGTCATAGTCGATAATATCCATCTTCAAGGTGATGACAATGACAAAAGTTCTCAAGAGAGGAGGAAGACGATGTGTAAGGCTACCTGTTCCCTAGAATGCTATGGAGTTCAATTATGAGTGCTGCTTCTTCGGGAGAGAAGCTTCCACGTTTTATGTCGGGTCTGAGATAATTGATCCATCGTTGTCTGCAGCTCTTTCCACATCTCTGTAGGCCTGCATCATCAAAACAAAAGGAGAAAGAGGAAAAAGGAAAAACAAGATCAACAACGAAAATTTGAGAGATAGAGGCGGACGGATGGGTTTACCTACAATCTAGAGGAAGCTTAGATATACATAATGAAAGCTAGGGCAACTGAAATGAACATGAGAGAGAAAGAGAGAGTAATTCAAATGTTACCAGCAAGTTTTGGTACCGATCTCCAGCAGCCATGGCCATAGGTTGAAATGTAATTGATGAGTTTCTTATCTTCTTCCCGTGACCATAGCCCCCTCTTCACCTTCTGCTTGTTGCCGCATGGTTGATGTCCCATCCTCTTCTTGTTCTCTCTTTCTAACAGCAATACTGGTGCAGCCAATGTGAAAACCAAGGAGAGAATTTGATTATTGAGTTAATTAATAAAATCAAGAACTTGAGATAGAAAAGGAAAATAGAGAAAGGCAGCGCTAGCACTAAGCCGTAGGAGAGGTTCCAAAAAAGAAAAATGTCAAAAAGAAGAGAGCAGAGATAGTGGTGAGATGGAAGTAATTCGAGTACACTGAGGCCAAGAATTTAATGATGAGCTGTACCGCGGTGTCCCCAGTTAGGGTTTGTAGCGAAGGGCTAAACTTGCAGTATCCTCTGTAAGGCTGTATTGCTTATAATGAATGCTTCTTCGTTTTATACCCTCCTCTCTCCAGGGATACGTACTGCTTGGACTCGTGTCACACATGCATGTAGGGTCCAAATGTGTTTGAAAGGTCCCACTTGGACATATCTACGATTCTTGATCAGCAAACTAGTTTTGCATGAAATGTGATCGTACGTGGACGGTTCACCGTCTAGCTTGGACTTTCTGAAGACGACAATGATGGATTTAAGAAAGACGAGACGAGCCGATCATGATGAACTGGGGAAATTACCTGGCCCTTAATTTGTCCTTTATGTGGAAAACAGGATTCAAGCGCTAGTCTATCTTTAGACTGGAAGGTTTCTTTTGTTTTTCCGTGGTTAATAATTAGCCTACGAACTAGCTAGATACCAAAAGGGTAAATTAATCTTCTCCCTGTAATCCATGCTTGTTACACAACGGTTTTAATGTGCCCAATTATAAAGGTTTCGGATCACATCCTGGCAGCTGTGCCCAACTTTGGTCCAATATCTATTAAGACCCTGCTTAGGAAGTATGCCATTTAGACTATCATAAGCACTGAAAAAATGGTCACGCATGAGTATATAAATGTGCATAATCTCTACAGGCAAACAAAAGCTTGCAATGGTGAGAGCTGTTGGTCTCTTTTGCTTGTTGCATGGTTTTGTGCTAGTAGACAGTAGTTATTATATACTGGGAACAGTTGATATTCCTTTAAACTCGACACTTGAAGATGTTGAACTAGCCATATATATAAATATGGTTAGCACATTTGAGGTGATGATATTCTCAAATATCAAGGTGCAGTAGAGTACCTTTGATATTACAACCATTAGCATTTTGGAGAAGAAGAGGAAATGGACGAGTGAATTCTTTTGTGTATTGAACTTACGTAAATTTATAAATTTATACAAGCTTGCGCAAGAATCGAAGAATAACTGCTTCCTAGATAATTACAGAAATGACAGTAACAAAAAATATTATAACAAACTGCAGCAGAATTGTTCTTTGTATCCAAGTGTTGGTGCGCACTGCCTTGCTGTAGAATGACATGCTGGCTGTGCTTATTTGCTGACTGAGATGCTGAGTTGGAGCATGGTGGTGATGGAGAAACAGAGTGAAATACAACCAGATTGTGAACTGTGATTCGTATGCGTAGTTGATGAAATGCATGTCTGGGCATATGTCCTGGAATGTTGGGAAGTTGTCTTGCCGGTGGAGGTTCTCTGTCCCTTTGCAGGATTTTATTTCTAATAGGGGGACACATTTGCCTACAGGTGATTTATTAGTATACTGTAATTGTCAGCATTCTGCCTCAGACAATTTCTTCCATTACTAGTGAATGCAGATTCAATTTTCTTTGTGAAAACCCTGTAAAGATGGCCTGCATCACTCGAATATGGTGTAATTGTTGCAATATGGAAGCTGTTATTTAGACTGTTTCCCTACAATTTGGCTAGACTTTTCTGCAATAGGGTCAAGATGTTAGTGGTCTTCTCCATTTGTATCCCTTCTTTCTGGGGTTGTGCATAACTGGTAGTTGTTCTGTTCTGCAGGAGATGTTTCTTCAAATGAGCCAATGCTTCTGTTTCCCAAAAGGACTTTCCAGCCTAGCACCATCCGGCATAAGAGGAATCATGGATTCTTTTCTCGGTACATCTTCTCTGTCTTTCTCCCTCTTCCCCCCCTTGGCGGGAAAAACTCAGCATAGAAATCTCCCACACATAATTATGATAGAGTGATGAGATGAGATTGTTTTGCAAACTGCACGAGCCAATGTTGTAGCTTTTAACTGCACAGGTCTGTGGACTAAGTGTGTCACATCACATTTTATGCTTGTATTCCATATGCAGTTATTTTTATTTTTAGATCAGCTGATTCAGATGCTCGTCTATATATGCTAGTGAAGGTGGGTATTATTTGGATACTGCACTTCGTGGTCAATTATGTGGCTTCTGTCATGTGTTAAAGTGGCTTTATGATTGTTTTATGTACCCCATACGATTGTGAAGATAACCGGGTAGGATTAGCACGATGGCTAATTAAAATTTTCAAATGAACAGCAAAGCGACCAAGGGTGGGAGGAGAGTCATTGCTCGAAGAATAGCAAAAGGCCGGTCAAGGATGACAGCCTAGCATCTTTGCCCCCGGCTACGGGTGAAATCAAGTCTGAAGCTCGCTTTATTGGAGAGGAACTTTGTCTTTTATGGTGTCCTAGTGCACCTTAATGGTCTAGAAGGCATTCAAATATAATTCCATTTGACCACTTTTCTTGTTTGGAACTTTAATGTGTAAAATTTCAGATTCTGTTATCTGCACATATGTGTCCCTTATTGGGCCTATTCATCTCGTTTCCCAAGATTTTAGTCAATGCTAAACTTTGTGGTTTGCTTGCCTTTAAATTTAGGTTTCGTTCAGTAATCGTGATTCTGGCTCGATGTCTATCTGTTGCAAGAGGGTCACAGCGTCAAGCAACGCTTGTCTCTATTTGCTGATTCAATCACACTCCTGGATTATGTCTAGAACGTAACACGAAAGAGAAAAAAAAAAAATGCTAATTTAGCCGCCATCTGGTCCAACAGAGAACTGAAAGAGATGATTTTTGTCTTCTCTAGAGTATTCTCTATAAAACAGAGGTCCCAACCATGTGCTATTAAAAGGAACAAAATTTAAACATCCTTCCTTTTTTTTTTTTCCTATCCTTTTCAATCTCGCTGTCCCGTGGTATCCGTTTAATCTCGTATACAGCGGTGTTTGTTTGTGAAAATTTTAAAGAATATTTTTAAAATTTTTATTTTATTAAAATTTATTAAAATTTGTAAAAAATAAAATATATACGTATAAAAATTAAAAATTTTAAAATTTATTTATTTTGTTGAAAATGTTGGTGCTCCAAAATATTGGGGTAACAAACACCCCTAATCGTAAGCCTAGCTCTGCATCTGTCACGTTTTCCATCGTTGATCATACTCGGCACCAACAACAACAGGGGTAACATTTTGTCTTTTCTTCCTGCTCTCTGAAAATTTCCAATCGCTGGAAGCTGGGAAGAAAAATCGAAAAGGACCACTACGGATGTTGAATTACCGAGGGAGGCGATCGACATTGCTCGATCGATCCCCTTTGTTGTGAATCTAAGCCCAACGAGAAATATACCACAAATTTATAAGTTCTTTCAAGGATCAATAACTCCATTAACGTGTCTCAACTGCTCTCTAAGAAGAAAATTTTGTCAAAGGTACGTTGTGGCTGGTTTTCTCTTTGGTTTCATTAGATTTATCTGTATATATGCTCAAACCCTATATATATTGCTTCCGAATTGAAAAATATTTTTGATGAATACGAATTGAGAAATATTGAGCAAAACAAGCTGCTTTAGTGTGAAAAGCATCGTGTTAAGGACTGATTCCATCACAATAATTGGGAATGAAAACGACCATTTGCTAACTTTGATGATTGTGCGCTTTTGATTCCTCTTTTTTTTTTTTTGGGTTGTTTTTTTGGGGTGGTGTGGCGTGGGTTTTTTTGATCACTTGGATTGGGGGGTCATACACTATTTTGAGCTTTTGTCTTATCAGGGACGTGCTTTACCCAAGATTAGTACTTTTAGAAACGCGCATTGTGTTTTATATCTTTTCTTTCTAGTAAATAGTTATGATGGATAAATCGTGATAGCAAATGATGATCCTCTAATTTCTTGTTTGCCTTTATCCTTATCAGAATCTCTTGACTTTTATTTACCATTACGGGTCCTTAAAATAACCTTCTCATTTCTGTTCATGACTGGAAAACGGATGGGTGTGATAATATTGGCTTTTGATGAGCTTGTGATTGTTTCAGACAAAATTACGTGTATGCAATAGCATTCTTTTCTTTGGTGCTCAAATCAGAGTGTCTTCTCCTAAAACCGTTTTGTTATTTTTTTTGTAAAATTTCCCTCTTTCTTTAAGAGCATTGATGTTAATTTTTTTTCTAATTTTTTTTTGGATTTCTGATCAGAAACAAGGTGAGTTAGCCAAAAAACAAAAGAAACTTGGTTCAGTTTCGGATCGCATCCTCGCAACTGTGCCCAACTTTGGTCCAATGCTCTATTAAGACCCTGCTAGGAAGTATGTCATTTAGATTATCATATGCACTGAAAAAATGGTCACACATGGGTATAGAAATGTGCATAATAATCTCTACAGGCAAACAAAAGCTTGCAATGGTGAGAGTGTTGGTCTCTTTTGCTTGTTGCATGGTTTTGTGGTAGTAGACAGTAGTTATTATACACTGGGAAGAGTTGATATTCTTTTAATCTCGACGCTTGAAGATGTTGAACTAGCCATATATATAAATATGGTTAGCACATTTTGAGGTGATGATATTCTCAAATATCAAGGTGCAGTAGAGTCCCTTTGATATTACAACTAGATATGCCATTGCAATTCAGATCATATGCAGTTGATGAAATGCATGTCTGGACATCATATGTCCTGGAATGTCGGGAAGTTGTCTTGCTGGCAGAGGTTCTCTGTCCCTTTGCAGGATTTTATTTCAAATAGGGGGACACATTTGCCTGCAGACGATTTATTATTATACTGTAATTGTCACCATTCTGCCTCAGACAATTTCTTCCATTACTAGTGAATGCAGATTCAATTTTTCTATGTGAAAACCCTCTGAAGACAGCTTGCATCAATCAAATGTGGTGTAATTGTTGCAATATGGAAGCTGTTATTTAAAGGCATTTCCCGACAATTTGGGTAGACTTTTAAGCAATAGGGTCAAGATGTTAGTGATCTTCTCCATTTGTATCCCTTCTTTCTGGGTTTGTGCATAACCGGTAGTTGCTTTGTTCTGCAGGAGATGTTTCTTCTTCAAATGAGCCAATGCTTTTATTTCCCAAAAGGACTTTCCAGCCTAGCACCATTAAGAGGAATCATGGATTTTTTGCTCGGTACATCTGTCGTTCTCCCTCTTCCCCCCCTTGGCAGGGAAAAACTCAGCATAGAAATCCCAGACATAATTATGATAGTATGATGAGATGAGATTGTTTTGCAAACTAGTAGCTTTTAACTGCACGTCTGTGGACAAGTGTGTCACATCACATGTTATGCTTGAAGTTATTTTTATTTTTAGTTGATGACGTCCTTTAATCTCGACGCTTGAAGATGTTGACTTTCACTAGCCATAGTATACTAAATATCGCTTAGCACATGGTTTTTGTTGAGGTGATGATATTCTCAAATATCAAGGTGCAGTAGAGTACCTTTGATATTGCAACCTTTAGCATTTTGGAGAAGAAGAGGAAATGGAGGAGTGAATTCTCTCGTGTATTGAACTTCTCTAAATTTATAAATTTATACAAGCTTGCGCAAGAATCGAAGAATAACTGCTTCCTAGATAATTACAGGAATGACAGTAACAGAAAATATTCTAACAAACTGCAGCAGAATTGTTCTCTGTATCAAGTGTTGGTGCGCACTGCCTTGCTGTAGAATGACATGCTGGCTGTGCTTATTTGCTGACTGAGATGCTGAGTTGGAGCATGGAGGTGATGGAGAAACAGAGTGTAATACAACCAGATTGCGAACTAGTTGATGAAATGCATGTCTGGGCATATGTCCTGGAATGTTGGGAAGTTGTCTTGCTGGTGGAGGTTCTCTGTCCGCTTGTCGGATTTTATTTCTAATAGGGGAACACATTTGCCTACAGTTGATTTATTAATATACTGTAATTGTCAGCATTCTGCCTCAGACAATTTTTTCCATTACTAGTGAATGCAGATTCAATTTTCTTTGTGAAAACCCTGTAAAGATGGCCTGCATCACTCGAATATGGTGTAATTGTTTCAATATGGAAGCTGTTATTTAGAGTTGTTTCCCTACAATTTGGCTAGAATTTTCTGCAATGGGGTCAAGATGTTAGTGGTCTTCTCCATTTGTATCCCTTCTTTCTGGGTTGTGCATAACTGGTAGTTGTTCTGTTCTGCAGGAGATGTTTCTTCAAATGAGCCAATGCTTTTGTTTCCCAAAAGGACTTTCCAGCCTAGCACCATCCGGCGTAAGAGGAATCATGGATTCTTTGCTCGGTACATCTTCTCTGTCTTTCTCCCTCTTCCCCCCCTTGGCGGCAAAAAACTCAGCATAGAAATCTCCCTGACATAATTATGATAGTATGATGAGATGAGATTGTTTTGCAAACTGCACGAGCCAATGTTGTAGCTTTTAACTGCACAGGTCTGTGGACCAAGTGTGTCACATCACATTTTATGCTTGTATTCCGTATGCAGTTTTTTTTTTAGATCAGCTGATTCAGATGCTCGTCTATATATGCTAGTGAAGGTGGGTATTATTTGGATACTGCACTTCGTGGTCAATTATGTGGCTTCTGTCATGTGTTAAAGTGGCTTTATGATTGTTTTATGTACCCCATACGATTGTGAAGATAACCGGGTAGGATTAGCACGATGGCTAATTAAAATTTTCAAATGAACAGCAAAGCGACCAAGGGTGGGAGGAGAGTCATTGCTCGAAGAATAGCAAAAGGCCGGTCAAGGATGACAGCCTAGCATCTTTGCCCCCGGCTACGGGTGAAATCAAGTCTGAAGCTCGCTTTATTGGAGAGGAACTTTGTCTTTTATGGTGTCCTAGTGCACCTTAATGGTCTAGAAGGCATTCAAATATAATTCCATTTGACCACTTTTCTTGTTTGGAACTTTAATGTGTAAAATTTCAGATTCTGTTATCTGCACATATGTGTCCCTTATTGGGCCTATTCATCTCGTTTCCCAAGATTTTAGTCAATGCTAAACTTTGTGGTTTGCTTGCCTTTAAATTTAGGTTTCGTTCAGTAATCGTGATTCTGGCTCGATGTCTATCTGTTGCAAGAGGGTCACAGCGTCAAGCAACGCTTGTCTCTATTTGCTGATTCAATCACACTCCTGGATTATGTCTAGAACGTAACACGAAAGAGAAAAAAAAAAAATGCTAATTTAGCCGCCATCTGGCTCCCACCGTGCACTGAAAGCCGCACATTCTATAAAATCACATCCAAGATGTTATCGAGGGCGGTGCATGCCTGGCATCTGTCTAGAGGTACGAGGATAAACTAGCTAGATGGGTGGCATACAGCCCATCTAACCCCTGCCTCCAAATTCTTGCCCTTTTATCCACTGGCTGCAGGGCGACGCTAGGATCTTATTTTTGGAGGGGCCAAATTGAAAAACAGTAATTTTTAGGGGTCAATTGTTAAAAAGAATAATGCCAAAATTTAAGAATTTTCTTAATTTTTGGGGCTTTTTTTTTTTGGGTGGGGGGTTAAAAAAGTTCTCAGAAATGAAAAAGTTTCTAAGTAATTTACATTTCCACACCCAAAAAGTAAAAATTTTACTAAACAGTTTACATTCTTGATTGAATTTGTTCCAAGTAAAAAATTAAATAAATAAATAAAATCTTCTCTTACTTTTTAACTTGGTTTACAAATTGTCTGTTTGGGGTCTCCATGACTCCAACCATTCTAAAGGGAAGGACTGTACTTATGTTTTGTTTTTTTCTTTCCAAGTAAAGCCAAAATTTGATCCTGAAAAAAGGAATAAAGCCAAATTTTGAAAGGTAACAAGGACCCTCTTAATAATAAGAAACAAAACTATCACAAACCATAAAATTAATCACATATATCTTTTTTAGCTATTTGTTTTCTATTTTTGTAGGTCACTAAATCTCCAATTTATTTTGCAATTTAAACCCTATTAGCTTTTTACTCATTTTTCTTTTCTACTCTTGTCACCAAATCTGCAATGTAAGACAATTATCAACAAACAAAAATAAAATATTCACTCAATAAAAGTGTTATATCTTTTTAATTAGTACCTATATATTTATGTGCTGATCAAAAGTCATAATTGCTAATCTAACATCTAATTTTTAGAGCTCCCTGTACTGAGGTTATAAAAATTTGCAGACCTTAGTGTATACAATTTTACAGTCCTGTCGCACATGCCAATTAAAATTGAAAATAACCTAGGAATTGTTTCTTTTCGAGCCTTGATCTGTTTGAACATTCATCATCTTTATTCGTCCCCAAGAAAAAAATTCTGACTCGGCCACTGCTAGCCGCCGCAAGTACGGTCAACTATGAGTGTATCACTCTATCCTAAGAGCTCTGTGGCGTAAAACTCCTACACGCGTTGACTGCGGAGTATCTGAATGTCTTTTTGAGTCCTCATCCGCAAATCATTATGGAGAGAGAAAGAAAGTGCCCTCAGTTGGAAACTGAAAATAATAAATGAAACCGGACGTGCAATATAAAGCAGAAAATAATTGATCTACAGACAGAGATCAGCGCCAGTAGCTAGTACTTCTCCACGAAATCATTCATCTCATGAAAATATGTTTTGAGTTGACAAACGTATATGGCATAACATTACTGATCACCTTGAACTGGAAACATTTACGTTTTCCCATGAAAATATATATGTTTGTGCAAATTCCAACAAGTAAAAATGCATTGGATCAGTTATAGGTCCATGAATATGCAGTACAAACTCGAATGAACTACCATGTCTTGGCTCCCAGCTCGAAGGAAGAGTACTCGGGATTGTGACAAATTGACCGCTTGATAAAGGTGACAATGATGATGCTGATGAAGAAGACGATGATGTCAGGGATGACATGATGTACTCCAATTGATTGTTTTGCACTTGTGGATCAAGCGGATAATTGGAAGCAGATGGAAAACATGGAAGTCTAACAAGTGGGTCAAGTACTTCATGATGATCTTGTGAGGCAGATGAATATGTCATGCTACAACCACTAGCACTGAGGATCTCATGACAAAGTTTTGGCATCGGAGGCACCGTCAGTGGATCCTCATAATGTAGTGCTGTAATACTTGGATCGATAAGTTTATCCGCGAGAAATGCGTAGTTGCTACTGTGCTGAAATTTTGATGTTCTTGACTGGAATCAGGTTGATGGGTTTGATAGCCTAATGACCACTGGGGGCCATAAGAAGAAGAATTGGATGGTTGTGCCGTTGGGGGAGGAAAATGGACAGAGTTGGCAACGAAATTGCTGTTCTCTAATTTGAGGTCGCCATGATCAAAGACTTGTAACACAGGAGTTGGAGTGGGAATGTATAGCTGGTCCTGTTGAGAGCTTAGAATCCAATTAGGGTTTGCATTGAAAGAGAAGAAACCTTCTTCAGAATTGCCATGATAGCGCATATCAGGAAATATTGCAGGAGGAACATCTTGAGAGATGAGCTTTTTCTTTATGCTTGAATTCCAAAAGTTCTTCACTTCATTATCTGTTCTTCCTGGTAGGTGCTTGGCTATCTGAGTCCACCTGTCCAAAAATGTTCCCTCTTGCATGAAAAGCGTCATAATCGATAATATCCATGTTCAAGGTGATGACAATGACAAAAAGTTCTAAAGAGAGGAGGAAGACGATGTGTAAGGCTACCTGTTCCCTAGAATGCTATGGAGTTCAATTATGAGTGCTGCTTCTTCGGGAGAGAAGCTTCCACGTTTTATGTCGGGTCTGAGATAATTGATCCATCGTTGTCTGCAGCTCTTTCCACATCTCTGTAGGCCTGCATCATCAAAACAAAAGGAGAAAGAGGAAAAAGGAAAACAAGATCAACAACGAAAATTTGAGAGATAGAACGGATGGGTTTACCTACAATCTAGAGGAAGCTTAAATATACATAATGAAAGCTAGGGCAACTGAAATGAACATGAGAGAGAAAGAGAGAGTAATTCAAATGTTACCAGCAAGTTTTGGTACCGAGCTCCAGCAGCCATGGCCATAGGTTGAAATGTAATTGATGAGTTTCTCATCTTCTTCCGTGACCATAGCCCCCTCTTCACCTTCTGCTTGTTGCCGCATGAGTGATGTCCCATCCTCTTCTTGTTCTCTCTTTCTAACAGCAGTACTGGTGCAGCCAATGTGAAAACCAAGGAGAGAATTTGATTATTTAGTTAATTAATAAAATCACGAGTACTTGAGAGAGAAAAGGAAAATAGAGAAAGGCAGCGCTAGCTCTAAGCCGTAGAAGAGGTTCCAAAAAGGAAAAATGTCAAAAAGAAGAGAGCAGAGATAGTGGTGAGATGGAAGTAATTCGAGTACACTGAGGCCAAGAATTTAATGATGGAGCTGTACCGCGGTGGCCCAGTTAGGGTTTGTAGCAAAGGGCTAAAACTTGCAGTATCCTCTGTAAGAGCTGTATTGCTTATAATGAATGCTTCTTCGTTTTATACCCTCCACTCTCCAGGGATACGTACTGGCTTGGACTCGTGTCACACATGCATGTAGGGTCCAAATGTGTTTGAAAGGTCCCACTTGGACATATCTACGATTCTTGATCAAGTAGTTTTGCATGAAATGTGATCGTACGTGGACGGTTCACCCTCTAGCTTGGACTTTCTGAGGACGACATTGATGGATTTTAATGAGAAGAGCCGATGATCTGCTGAGCCGTATCATTGAACTTGATTGGACTGGGGAAAATTACCTGGCCCTTTGTCCTTTATGTGGAAAACAGGATTCAAGCGCTAGCTCTAATCTTTAGACTCGGAAGGTTTCTTTTGTTTTTTCGGGTAATAATTAGCTCGAAGCTAGCTAGATACAAAGGGTAAATATCTTCTCTGTGATCATGCTTGTTACACAAGGTTTTAATGTGCCAATTATTAGGGTATACAAATGCATGGCTGCCCCAATACATCAAGTACGCATGGCGGCAGGATATGAAATATATATATTAGACGAAGAACATGATATATATAACGGTGTCGGAGAAGGTGGAAATTACTCCTCCACTTTCGATCAGCATATTCTTTTCAACAAAGTGCATGGTCCTCCAAGATCATGACATGAGATATGAAATCACAACCCTCTCCTTCACCTTTTATTAATATTCTGACCGACAGATCATGATCTTGATTTGATGTATACAAATACATATGCTTCCAGTAGTACTGATTGGTGCTCGTGATATCGATCCTATCAGGCGAAGGTGCTTTCCCCGCCCGGCATTCCAAAGTCATGGGTACGGTAAAAGAAAGAAAGGGAATATATGGTTTGTAAAACGTCTCTCCTTTATCCACTAGTACTCTTGAAAATGAACAACCTGGAATTTGAGAACATTTGGGATCATTGATCGGTGAATGTACTTCATTTTAAATGGTTTTTATGGACTTGTTTGAATTAAGCAAATAATTACTTCTACCTCAGCGTTTTACGTACACTCAGAACACACATCTATTGGAGAACAAAATGAAAAAAAAAATTGCCGTTTACTCCTTTTCTCCTAGAATTTTCATGAGGAAAGCTTGCAGGTGGCAACCAGTCATATTATAGAGCGAAACGATCAATGCAATGGTCATGATCAATGACTATATTTGATTTCCAATGACTTATAAAGATCATCAGATTAAAGACAGTGAAAAAAAGTCTGATATGATTAAATCAAACGCATTTATATATATAGCTTTTAAAAGAAGGAAAACAAACATATTAATTACATTTCCACAGAGGAAAGAGGAAAAAAATTGGTGAAATTAGCTGAAAACTCTTTCCAACTCGTCTTAAATTTGTAATAGATTAAATGATAATGTAATAATCATCATCTTCGACATTGTTGACATGAATCAAATTTATTTCTCTACTATAAGGTCTTTCATGATCATTAAGATGACGAGAAAGTAAGACAAGACAATGATGGATATGTTGACGAAAAATCTCTAATTATTAATGATCACATAAATGCCGTGATAGATGTTTCTATAGGGGGAAAACGTGATGGTGTAGCTACACATTCATTTAACGGTTCTAATTTTGCTACTCTACATGAATTGATTGATTTGGAAGCATTTGTAGTGACTGGTTACAATCAGGATTAGAGGAATGATAATCAAGATGAAATAGAGATATTAGCCAAAGAAAAAGTAGAAAAAAAAGTGGCCTAACTTTCGTCAAAAAAATACCACGCGGGTTTTTTTTTTTTCGTGGGTCCAACCAGAGAATCTTCTGTCAAAAAGATGATTTTTTTCTTCTCTAGAGTATTCTCTATAAAAGAGAAGGTCCCAACCATGTGCTAATTAAATAGGAACAAATTAGATTCATCCCTTCTTTTTTTCTTTCCTTTTCAATCTCGCGTCCCGTGTTATCCGTTTCATCTCATATAATTGTGCCTAGCTCTGCATCTGTCACGTTTTCCACGTTGATCATACTCAGCACCAACAACAACAGGGGTAGCATTTTGTCTTTTCTTCCTGCTCTATGAAAATTCCAATCGCTGGAAGCTGGGAAGATCAAAAGCTCTGAAAAGGACCACTACGGATGGTGAATTACCGAGGGAGGCGATCGACATTGCTCGATCGATCCCCTTTGTTGTGAATCTCTGCCCAACGAGAAATATACCACAAATTTATAAGTTCTTTCAAGGATCAATAACTCCATTAACGTGTCTCAACTGCTCTCTAAGAAGAAAATTTTGTCAAAGGTACGTTGTGGCTGGTTTTCTCTTTGGTTTCATTAGATTTATCTGTATATATGCCAAAACCCAATATATATTGCTTCCGAATTGAAAAATATGGAGCAAAACAAGCTGCTTTAGTGTGAAAAGCATCGTGTTAAGGACTAATTCCATCACAATAATTGGGAATGAAAACGACCATTTGCTAACTTTGATGATTGTGCGATTCTGATTCCTCTTTTTTTTTTTTTGGGTTGTTTTTTGGTGTGGCGTGGGTTTTGTTGATCACTTGGATTGGGGGGTCATACACTATTTTGAGCTTTTGTCTTATCAGGGACGTGCTTTACCCAAGATTAGTACTTTTAGAAACGCGCATTGTGTTTTATATCTTTTCTTTCTAGTAAATAGTTATGATGGATAAATCGTGATAGCAAATGATGATCCCTCTAATTTCTTGTTTGCCTTTATCCTTATCAGAATCTCTTGACTTTTATTTACCATTACGGGTCCTTAAAATAACCTTCTCATTTCTGTTCATGACTGGAAAACGGATGGGTGTGATAATATTGGCTTTTGATGAGCTTGTGATTGTTTCAGACAAAATTACGTGTATGCAATAGCATTCTTTTCTTTGGTGCTCAAATCAGAGTGTCTTCTCCTAAAACCGTTTTGTTATTTTTTTTGTAAAATTTCCCTCTTTCTTTAAGAGCATTGATGTTATTTGTTTTTCTAAACTTTTGTTTGGATTTCTGATCAGAAACATAGGTGAGTTGGCCAAAAAACAAAAGAGTCATGGACTCATGGTGTCAGTTTCGGATCACATCCTGGCAGCTGTGCCCAACTTTGGTCCAATATCTATTAAGACCCTGCTCAGGAAGTATGCCATTTAGACTATCATATGCACTGAAAAAATGGTCACGCATGGGTATATAAATGTGCATAATCTCTACAGGCAAACAAAAGCTTGCAATGGTGAGAGCTGTTGGTCTCTTTTGCTTGTTGCATGGTTTTGTGCTAGTAGACAGTAGTTATTATACACTGGGAACAGTTGATATTCCTTTAAACTCGACACTTGAAGATGTTGAACTAGCCATATATATAAATATGGTTAGCACATGTTGAGGTGATGATATTCTCAAATATCAAGGTGCAGTAGAGTACCTTTGATATTACAACCATTAGCATTTTGGAGAAGAAGAGGAAATGAGTGAATATTCTCAAATACAAGCTTCAAGAAGGAATAACTGCTAGTATGAGTCCCTTTGATATTGCGCACACACTTAGACTGAGATGCAGAATTGCAGATTTCATATGCGCAGTTGATGAAATGCATGTCTGGGCATATGTCCTGGAATGTTGGGAAGTTGTCTTGCTGGCAGAGGTTCTCTGTCCCTTTGCAGGATTTTATTTCTAATAGGGGGACACATTTGCCTACAGGTGATTTATTAGTATACTGTAATTGTCAGCATTCTGCCTCAGACAATTTCTTCCATTACTAGTGAATGCAGATTCAATTTTTCTTTGTGAAAACCCTCTAAAGACAGCTTGCATCACTCAAATATGGTGTAATTGTTGCAATATGGAAGCTGTTATTTAGAGGCATTTCCCAACGACAATTTGGCTAGACTTTTCTGCAATAGGGTCAAGATGTTAGTGATCTTCTCCATTTGTATCCCTTCTTTCTGGTTTGTGCATAACCGGTAGTTGCTTTGTTCTGCAGGAGATGTTTCTTCAAATGAGCCAATGCTTCTGTTTCCCAAAAGGACTTTCCAGCCTAGCACCATCCGGCGTAAGAGGAATCATGGATTCTTTTCTCGGTACATCTTCTCTGTCTTTCTCCCTCTTCCCCCCCTTGGCGGCGAAAAACTCAGCATAGAAATCTCCCACACATAATTATGATAGAGTGATGAGATGAGATTGTTTTGCAAACTGCATGAGCCAATGTTGTAGCTTTTAACTGCACAGGTCTGTGGACTAAGTGTGTCACATCACATTTTATGCTTGTATTCCATATGCAGTTATTTTTATTTTTAGATCAGCTGATTCAGATGCTCGTCTATATATGTTAGTGAAGGTGGGTATTATTTGGATACTGCACTTCGTGGTCAATTATGTGGCTTCGATGTGTAAAGTGGCTTTATGATTGTTTTATGTACCCCATACGATTGTGAAGTGTAGGATTAGCACTTTGGCTAATTAAACTTTTCAAATGAACAGCAAAGCAACCAAGGGTGGGAGGAGAGTCATTGCTCGAAGAATAGCAAAAGGCCGGTCAAGGATAACAGCCTAGCATCTTTGCCCCCGGCTACGGGTGAAATCAAGTCTGAAGCTCGCTTTATTGGAGAGGAACTTTGTATTTTATGGTGTTCCTAGTGCACCTTAATGGTCTAGAAGGCATTCAAATATAATTCCATTTGACCACTTTTCTTGTTTGGAACTTCGATGTGTAAAACTTAAGATTCTGTTATCTGCATATATGTGTCCCTATTGGGCCTATTCTTCTCGTTTCCCAAGATTTTAGTCATTGCTAAACTGGTTTGCTTGCCTTTAAATTTAGGTTTCGTTCAGTAATCGTGATTCTGGCTCGATGTCTAGCTGTTGCAAGAGGGTCACAGCGTCAAGCAACGCATGTCTCTATTTGGCAGACATATGGCCAAATGTGATCGTCATACGGCCGCGTGGTCTTCCCACTCCCGGGCCGATGGATCTGTTAGGCAGCCATGAACGTTGATGTTGCGGTTCGTCAGTTGTTTTCTATGGCTGCTTGTGTTTGCAGGGACCATCGAGGTCATATTGTTTATGCGGCATCAAAGAAGTTGGATACCGTTGACCCCTCTGAAGGGGAAGTTTTGGCGCTGCTCTTGGGTATTTCTGTTGTGGTTGATTACCAGTGGGAGGATGTGGTTTTTGAGGGAGACTCGTTGATTGTTATGGATGCTATTTCCAATCTGATTGAAGTCATCTCTCAGGCTTCTTTTCTGTTGCGCGGTTTTGCTAATGCTGTTTGTAGGTTTACCCCTCGGGGTTCCAGTGTGCTTGCGCACAATTTAGCCCGATGGGCCGCATCCTTTCTCTGGGAGGGTAGTTTTCCCGAGATCTTAGAGGTACGAGGATAAACTAGTTAGATGGGTAGCATCCTGCCCATTTAACCCATGCCTCCAAATTCTAGTCCTTTTATCCACTGACTGCAGGGCGAAGCGAGGATCTTATTTTTGGAGGGGCCAAATTGAAAGACAGTAATTTTTTAGGGGTCAATTGTTAAAAAGAATAATGCCAAAATTTAAATTTTTCTTAATTTTTGGGGCTTTGGTGTTTTTTTTTTTTTTTCTTGGTGGGGGGCG